>JARFJB010002472.1:3092500-3347500 GCA_036346205.1 Vesta saturnalis | reverse complement strand
AACACGCAGACACGCAGACACGCAGACACGCAGACACGCAGACACGCAGACACGCAACACGCAGACACGCAGACACGCAGACACGCAGACACGCAGACACGCAGACACGCAGACACGCAGACACGCAGACACGCAGACACGCAGACACGCAGACACGCAGACACGCAGACACGCAGACACGCAGACACGCAGACACGCAGACACGCAGACACGCAGACACGCAGACACGCAGACACGCAGACACGCAGACACGCAGACACGCAGACACGCAGACACGCAGACACGCAGACACAGCAGACACGCAGACACGCAGACACGCAGACACGCAGACACGCAGACACGCAGACACGCAGACACGCAGACACGCAGACACGCAGACACGCAGACACGCAGACACGCAGACACGCAGACACGCAGACACGCAGACACGCAGACACGCAGACACGCAGACACGCAGACACGCAGACACGCAGACACGCAGACACGCAGACAGACAGACACGCAGACAGACAGACACGCAGACACACAGACACGCAGACAGGCAGACACGCAGACACGCAGACACGCAGACACGCAGACACGCAGACACGCAGACACGCAGACACGCAGACACGCAGACACGCAGACACGCAGACACGCAGACACGCAGACACGCAGACACGCAGACACGCAGACACGCAGACACGCAGACACGCAGACACGCAGACACGCAGACACGCAGACACGCAGACACGCAGACACGCAGACACGCAGACACGCAGACACGCAGACACGCAGACACGCAGACACGCAGACACGCAGACACGCAGACACGCAGACACGCAGACACTCAGACACGCAGACACGCAGACACGCAGACACGCAGACACGCAGACACGCAGACACGCAGACACGCAGACACGCAGACACGCAGACACGCAGACACGCAGACACGCAGACACGCAGACACGCAGACACGCAGACACGCAGACACGCAGACACGCATACACACAGACACACAGACACACAGACACACAGACACACAGACACACAGACACACAGACACACAGACACACAGACACACAGACACACAGACACACAGACACACAGACACACAGACACACAGACACACAGACACACAGACACACAGACACACATACACACAGACACACAGACACACAGACACACAGACACACAGACACACAGACACACAGACACACAGACACACAGACACACAGACACACAGACACACAGACACACAACACACACACACATACACACAATATATATATATATATATATATATATATATATATATATATATATATATATATTAGTGGAGTTGATCGGCCTATTTCCACAGTTTATGCTTTTTGAGCGCGACGTTTCGGAAGCGGACTCTGCTTCCGTCATCAGGCTTAGTCCTGAGAAGGACTGTTTTCGCACTTGAGTCGAATTCATTTGTTATATCTAATTTTTCTCAAGCACTTGACTACTCTCAGATTCGAACTTGGTACCTTTCACTTACTAGTCTGACACCTTTACCGCTGAGCCACTGAGTAATCCAATATATATTTGTTAGAACTTATATATATATTAAACTATTTTTCGTGGTTGCGCAGAAGTTTATTGCGCATGTTGCGCCGTAACCTCTTGCGCAGGTGTATTGCGCTTAAGCTCTTCGCGCATTATTGGAATCCATATGGGTTTCATTTCTACACTAGCTTGGCTTATTGGATTTTCTGCTAGTGCGATGAATGTGGCTTCTTTGAGTTTCCGACGAGTTGTATTCTCGTCCTTTGCCACTATCTGTATGTTATCCCATTGGATGCGGTGGTCTTCGTTCCAGACATGTTCAGCGATTCTTGATCTTTCTGTTTCGCCCTTGCGGACGTTGTTCTTGTGTTCCTGAGTTCTCACTTTGAGTGGTCTACTGCTCTCTCCTATGTATGCTCTGCCGCATTCGCATGGTAGGTTGTATACACAGTTCTTGGAATTCTGATCTTCATTGTATGGTTTGGTTTTGGTTAGTATTCCCCTGAGCGTTCTGGTCGATTTGAAGGCAGTGCGTATCTTGTATTTGCTGCCTATCCTTCGTATTTTGTCTGAGGTACCTTGTATATATGGTATTATCGCTGTATATTTAGGTTCTTCTTTTTCGGTTACCCTTTCCCTGTTAAGGTTAGGTGTTAGATCGGGGTAGCCATTTTCTTTGAGTGTTCTAGCGATATTTTCTTTTTCTCTGTTCAGGTCCTCTTGTTTTGAGCATATTGTTTTTGCTCTATCGTACAAGCATTTTGCTACGCCTAACTTCACGTTTTTGTGGTGATTGGAGTTGTAGTGTAGGTACCTCCCCGTGTGGGTAGGTTTCCTGTATACACTTGTCGTGAAAGTGTTGTCATTCCTGTGTACAAGTACATCCAGGAATGGCAGTTTTTGTTCCGACTCCAATTCCATTGTGAATTTGATGGTGGGTGCGCGGCTATTTAGATGATCTAGGAATTCATCTAGCTTATGCTTGCCGTGTTGCCAAACTACGAAGGTATCGTCCACGTATCTAAGCCATATCCTTGGTTTCTCTGTGAATTCGGATATCGCTTGGTCTTCAAAGTCTTCCATATATATATTGCTCACTATGGGTGATAGTGGGGAACCCATAGCCATCCCAAACTCTTGTTGGTAGAATTTGTCTTCTACCTGGAAATATGTAGTTCTAATGCATATTGTCAGAAGTTCCATTATTGTGTTTACCGAGAGTTGCGTGCGTTCGTCTAACGTTTCATCCTTTTCCAGCTTGTCCCTTATGATAGTTAGTGCCTTATCGGTAGGCACATTTGTGAATAGACTCACAATGTCGAAGCTTACCAGTATTTCTTCGTGGTTTGGTTGGAAGTTTCTGATGGTTTCCACGAAGTGCTGCGTATTCTTGACCATAGATTCGGTTTTTCCCGATAAGGGTGTAATGATACCTAGCAGATAGTGTGCTAATGGGTGACAAGGTGAATTTCTCGAGCTCACAATTGGTCTCAGAGGAATTCCTTCCTTGTGGATCTTTGGTAGGCCGTACAGATGCGGAGGTTTGCTGTAGTGTGGGGTAAGTCTAGTTCTCTGGTAATCGGAGAACTCCCCCTTATGTTTTGCCAGCGTCAGGTATATCCGTCTTTCGATTGATGGTGTGGGGTCTTTCGGTATTTGTTTGTACTCGCCCCCGTCTAGTAGTTCTTGGACTTTACTGTTGTAAGTGTCCATATCCATTACCACAGTCGCGTTTCCTTTGTCTGCCGGGAGAACTTTGATCGTTGGGTCATTCTTAAGGGAAATGACCGCTCTCCTTTCTAGGTTAGAGAGGTTAGGTTTAGTTCGCCTAGATGAATCCAGGACTGATCTAACCTTACTTCTGTATTCTTCGGCTTCTTCAGGATCTAATTTCATAGCTGTCGCTTCTACTGCGGTTATTAAATCTACTTTCGGAATATACCTCGGTGTTATCGCATAGTTCAAGCCTTTGTCCAGAACCTTCATTTCGTTTTCGTTCAACTGTCGTTTAGAGATGTTTATGACAGTGTTTTTTCGATTGATGTTAGTTGGTTCTTTCTTCTCCTTCATTAGCTTTTCGAGTTTATTCTGCTGAATTTCCTTGTGAATTGCCTTGGTCTTCGAATATTTACTTCTGGTAGCCGTATTTATCCTATCAAAGTCTTGCTCGTTCACTCGATTTCGAATGGTTTCTCTAATCTCGTTGGATTGGTGTTCGAGCTGGTACTTTCTGAAACGGTGATGTTTGATTCGTTCTTTGACTAACGCTTCGCTAGCTCTCTTTGCGATTAGTGATATTTTTCGGCTGTGTACCGGAGTTTTGATGTTAAGCCCAGTGGGTATTAAGTTGTTATCACGGGCTTTGCAGAGGAAGGTTAGATGGTTCTCCTCTAGTGCTAGCTTGTTCATTGATGTTTCAAGCTTTCTGAAAAGTTGTTTGACTTCGGGGCCGTACCGAGTTACTAATTCTGTATTATAAGTGTTTTGTAACTGTGGTTTCCTATTAGTGGAGTTGATCGGCCTATTTCCACAGTTTATGCTTTTTGAGCGCGACGTTTCGGAAGCGGACTCTGCTTCCGTCATCAGGCTTAGTCCTGAGAAGGACTGTTTTCGCACTTGAGTCGAATTCATTTGTTATATCTAATTTTTCTCAAGCACTTGACTACTCTCAGATTCGAACTTGGTACCTTTCACTTACTAGTCTGACACCTTTACCGCTGAGCCACTGAGTAATCCAATATATATTTGTTAGAACTTATATATATATTAAACTATTTTTCGTGGTTGCGCAGAAGTTTATTGCGCATGTTGCGCCGTAACCTCTTGCGCAGGTGTATTGCGCTTAAGCTCTTCGCGCATTATTGAATCCATATGGGTTTCATTTCTACACTAGCTTGGCTTATTGGATTTTCTGCTAGTGCGATGAATGTGGCTTCTTTGAGTTTCCGACGAGTCAAGAACGAGTCCTATGGTCAAGAATACGCAGCACTTCATGGAAACCATCAGAAACTTCCAACCAAACCACGAAGAAATACTGGTAAGCTTCGACATTGTGAGTCTATTCACAAATGTGCCTACCGATAAGGCACTAACTATCATAAGGGACAAGCTGGAAAAGGATGAAACGTTAGACGAACGCACGCAACTCTCGGTAAACACAATAATGGAACTTCTGACAATATGCATTAGAACTACATATTTCCAGGTAGAAGACAAATTCTACCAACAAGAGTTTGGGATGGCTATGGGTTCCCCACTATCACCCATAGTGAGCAATATATATATGGAAGACTTTGAAGACCAAGCGATATCCGAATTCACAGAGAAACCAAGGATATGGCTTAGATACGTGGACGATACCTTCGTAGTTTGGCAACACGGCAAGCATAAGCTAGATGAATTCCTAGATCATCTAAATAGCCGCGCACCCACCATCAAATTCACAATGGAATTGGAGTCGGAACAAAAACTGCCATTCCTGGATGTACTTGTACACAGGAATGACAACACTTTCACGACAAGTGTATACAGGAAACCTACCCACACGGGGAGGTACCTACACTACAACTCCAATCACCACAAAAACGTGAAGTTAGGCGTGGCAAAATGCTTGTGCGATAGAGCAAAACAATATGCTCAAAACAAGAGGACCTGAACAGAGAAAAGAAAATATCGCTAGAACACTCAAAGAAAATGGCTATCCCGATCTAACACTTAACCTAACAAGGGAAATGGTAACCGAAAAAGAAGAACCTAAATATACAGCGATAATACCATATATACAAGGTACCTCAGACAAAATACGAAGGATAGGCAGCAAATACAAGATACGGACTGCCTTCAAATCGACCAGAACGCTCAGGGGAATTCTAACCAAAACTAAACCATACAATGAAGATCAGAATTCCGAGAATTGTGTATACAACGTACCATGCGAATGCGGCAGACCATGCATAGGAGAGAGCAGTAGACCATTCAAAGTGAGAACGCAGGAACACAAGAACAACGTCCGCAAGGGCGAAACAGAAAGATCAAGAATCGCTGAACATGTCTGGAACGAAGACCACCGCATCCAATGGGATAACATACAGATAGTGGCAAAGGACGAGAATACAACTCGTCGGAAACTCAAAGAAGCCACATTCATCGCACTAGCAGAAAATCCAATAAGCCAAGCTAGTGTAGAAATGAAACCCATATGGATTCCAATAATGCGCGAAGAGCTTAAGCGCAATACACCTGCGCAAGAGGTTACGGCGCAACATGCGCAATAAACTTCTGCGCAACCACGAAAAATAGTTTAATATATATATAAGTTCTAACAAATATATATTGGATTACTCAGTGGCTCAGCGGTAAAGGTGTCAGACTAGTAAGTGAAAGGTACCAAGTTCGAATCTGAGAGTAGTCAAGTGCTTGAGAAAAATTAGATATAACAAATGAATTCGACTCAAGTGCAAAAACAGTCCTTCTCAGGACTAAGCCTGATGACGGAAGCAGAGTCCGCTTTCGAAACGTCGCACTCAAAAAGCATAAACTGTGGAAATAGGCCGATCAGCTCCACTAATAGGAAACCACAGTTACAAAACACTTATAATACAGAATATATATATATATATATATATATATATATATATATATATATATATATATATATATATATATATATATTTTGAATCTTAAATATGATTCATCCTCAAGGACGCTACAAAGTCATAATATAAAAAACACCACTAAGTAACAATTACCTTACATCTAATTCCTAACACACTAGTTTATAAACATGAGATCTTAACACCATTATGGTCATAACATGAATAAATAAACATTTTAGAATAACCTAATCTAGATAAAATCCTGGTATATCCCAGTAAACACCTTATGTTAAAATTACAATAAAACTAAGGTTACTTAAAATCAAACAAGGACAAGTAAAACGATAAAATCATATAACAAATAATCACAGTTTATTATTAACAATCATGGGTATGATCGGTGGTTGGCTAATTACCTAAGCAAATTAACCTCTTTGTTGTTATGTAGTAGGTGAATGTAAAATTTCTCCGTCAGTTTAATAATATTATTAGTATTGTTGGAGATTGTTGGATTTCACGTCTGAGTATCTATTGTTATTTATAATAACATGTTACATATTACTTAGTGATCGCATATTAGTTTTAGTTTAAAGAAAATCCTTTAAAATTTCCATTTATTTCGACTTGTTTTTAGATCGTTAACTTATTACACCTAATTGTTTGTTGACAATTTATTATTAAATGAATTTTTACGTTTAAATCAATTTTCTCGTATAAAACTTGAAAATAATAAAATTTTATCATTTATTTAAGCACAATTACTATGTCCGCCACAGATGTCCTGCGGATTCATACCGTTTTTCTTTCGTTTTAACTTTTATTAGCCAATAATAATTCGTAATACAATTTTAAAAGACGACCTGGATCTTTTGTTCTTTAGTTATTTCACAATGTGGAGCAATATTTTGTAATGTTTCGCAATAATGCTCATAACTCTGATACGTTATAAAATGTAATCTGGATAATTTTCCTATGAGCTTTTGACTCATACAAACATTCACAACCCTGTTTTAGCGACGAAAATCGATTTTTTACTAAATTACAGTGAAAAAGCGGATCCCTAACTATATTTCTACAAAAATAACCTAATAGGCATTATTCATTTGCAAAACCAATATGTGTATTTTACCATGTAATGTTGCGCACATTATGTAATTTAATTTTTTTTTATTCTGTAGCAATGTTAAATTCCTCCTTATTTTCATTGACAGGTAGTGCCAAAATCGGTACCTAATTCTGTTCAAGGTTTTACCAGTGGTAGTTTATATATGTGTTCCTTGTACCTTTCATTTGTAATTTGAATTTATTTTTAACCCCAATCAGTGTCGTATCGTGAATTTGTTTTTAGAAACTTTTGCTAAAAATGTATATTTGGATATGCATTATGTTTTCTAATTGAATCTGCATTATAATCATTGTCGGAAATTCAAGTATGGAATTTATTTGGCATTTTATCAACAATATTTGGGAAGGTTCACTCTGCACATGTTTATACACAAACACTCCCACAAGCACTCGCAGTACTTTCGTCTCCTGTTCATCGTCAATATGCCTAACCTACCTTAACTATCCTTAAACCACAAAAATAACTATAAATGACTAAATGCAAAACTACGTAACTATAAAAAATACTATAATAACTTTAATAAACAACTAACCTTAATTACACGGAACGTAGTTACTGTCATAAACCTACTCCTAATA
The DNA here is from genome assembly GCA_036346205.1 of Vesta saturnalis. Classification (NCBI taxonomy): domain Eukaryota; kingdom Metazoa; phylum Arthropoda; class Insecta; order Coleoptera; family Lampyridae; genus Vesta; species Vesta saturnalis. The sequence goes on along the minus strand of JARFJB010002472.1, from coordinate 3,339,686 downwards.
ATATGTGACCACCATAATCCTCAAAAATAATCTACAAAAGCGAGTAACACGATTCTACTATTACACCTCTTTGATTAATAGCCTCTTACAACAATCAGTTGACAAATGTTTCAGGAAAATTCGTATGCGGTCCCTACACAGCAACAAAATGAAAGAACACCAAATTGCGATCTTCCCATAACTAAATACGTTTATAAAAAATCAATCTTTCTGTCCAAAAATAAAACAAAAAGATATGTCAAAATCTATAGCACTTCAAGATGCATAATCAATTACTGCATGAAATGAAATTTTAATTTGGACCTATATTTATAACCTTTGTAAATACCTTTTATTTTGTTTTTTTTCCAAAGTATCAGACGTACTAAGCATTCTACACAAATCGGTTATTTTCCAATTGCCAGGCATCCAAAGTATGCCTATGTATTTTTTAAGGTTAAGAAAATTTGGGAGCATGCGCTGTTTCTAATTAAAATATGCCCCAAAGAATATGCATTCTGAGAGTCAAAATGCCGCCCCTAAAATTTGCCGCCCGATGCAAGGTACCGGTTGCACCAGCCTATCGTCAGCCCCGCTATGCATAAACTAAGGTAATAACGGCTTACGGTGAATAACCACTAATAATGAAAACAAATGTAGTCTGGCACAGGCTCTACTCCGCAACTGATGTAACGTACCGAATTGTACAAAAAAATACATTCTTTTAACAGTTTCTGCTGATTTTAAACTGAACATTTATCGAGTTAATAATGTTTATTTTAACGCTGTTACGTGTATAAATTTAAAAAGAAGTAAAGAAGCACTTATTTTATAAACCATCAAAAATGTGTGTAGTAAAGTAGTTTAGATTAATCTAATAATATCCGATTTATAGTATCAGATATAAACATTAAAATTCAAAATAATCCCTGAAACAGTTGCAGCATTGTACCTCTAATAATTACGTCACATTAAATCTGCCCATCTTGTTGACAAACGGGTTTATTTGTAACGATTACTATATTGTTAAAAGGATTATTGAAATAATTAACTACAAATCTGGCATTGTGAGCAGAAGCAACATCTTGTTTATACTAAATGCTTACATTCATAAATGTTACAAATAACATTAGAAGACCTTCTAGATGAACTACTATTAAAAATGTATAACGAAATATTTATTCTTAATTTATAACGATAGAGAAAAATGGTCATCTAGGGTTCATGTTTGGACACGCGACGTATATCTCAACTTTAGTTCACAAAACTATGGCGTTTCATTCAATGTCAGCGTTTGCGTGCTCATTAAATTGTCAGTAAGTAATTATTCTGCTTTATACTGCCGGTTTAAATTTATTAAGAAGGAGGTGAAACACCACAAAGCAACAAAATCCAGAAGCGACTGCTCGTCTTTGTGCACAAAGATATCCACGTAGGTATCATCCAAGACATGTAGCATTTTTACGTGTGGTTCAGCGTGGTAGAAACTGGTAACTTCAGTGCTTCACGTAACTTCAGTGCTTCACAGTTTGTGAGAATATACATATTAATTTCATTCTAAGTAAAACCCCTATGCTGCGTCTAATTAATTTCTAATGTTCCACTTTATAGGATAAAAAGTTATTTAACTCATCGCATACACGTTTGTTTACCTATTTTTCCATTGAAATTAACGAAATTGCTTATAGTTATATCAAATATACATTACATTTACGCCATCTAGCGGTAATAGGTAGAAGAAAAGTTCTGTTATGGGTTTTCGGAAATAATCAAATAATTGAACGCACGTGTTTGGACTTTTATACGTTTAATATGAATTCAACCACCTAAATTAAATTATCATGTAGTATAACGCACAATTTATTAAATAAACGATTACTGTACATTGCCTTTTTAATGAGCTTGTCTAGGAAGTAAAGTTTTAATACGTGTACCACTGATTATATCAACAGTATGGTTATTCCGTGTGGTTCTTTCGAAGAATAAATTCTACGGTTGTTACTGAAATTACACTCTCTGGCAACGTTTACGTTTACTTACTGGAAAATTTTAACTCCATCAACGTTTACGTTTACTTACTGGAAAATTTTAACTCCATCATATACTCACCATCATCTCTACAGGAATATCGTAAAAGGTTACCCTACGATTACATTCATTTTACTTGCCGATTGCCGAGGAATTGAAGCTACACTAACTCTTTACATAACATGAATCTACTGCAAAGTTCAAATTATTGAGCTATTAATGAGTATTGTTCTGTCTGATGAACTATTTGACTACTCGTGCCAGTATCAATCTATATGTTATATGTATTCAATGTAAATGAAGTGAGTTTGCACGAAAAATAATTTTTTGTGTATGTAGAATGTAAATTTGTGTAGGTAATCCGTCACTGGAATTTTCAATGAAGTATTAGACATATGAAACAAAATTTGAATGTTGTAGAAAGATTTTCATGTTGAAAGCATTAAATTAGGTTGAAAAATGTTTTGGGAAGATTGTCACTGAGACGGCACTGGTAAGACTACTAGTTTTCCACTTGCCCTTTGCTGCTGTGTACAAAAGAATTCGGATTAAAGAAATGGTTGTAGACGTATGAGTGAGTCAGATTATGATATATTGATATTGTATTAATGTGTAGTAAGGAATATGTATGCATATATTTGTTTGTAGAAATTTTGTAATATTGTGCAATAATGGAAAGTTGAATGCATGTTCAAGAATGAAGTTGTTAGAATGTGATGGAGTTGATGAAATTGTGCGGAAATAGGAATCGCCACATGAGAGGTTTTTAAAAAAAAGTTGAATTGTGGTCTGAATAATATACAATTAATGGTTTTTTCGGAGAGATGCAAGTGAATTTACAAAGTAAATTCAAGATGGCTACGTTGTACTTAGTTTCGTTTGCGCTGGTCCATAAGGAATTCCGCTCGCCAAAGAAACGCACTAAATGCACGATTGTGATAGGTGGATGGTAGTTTTGGCGCGAGAATGCTTGATAGAGGGTATGTAAGCCAGAACCAATTGAAATAAGGGATAGTTAGAATCGTTCTGTTAGAGCTTAAGTAAAGATCGAGCGGGTGGCGTTTTTAAGAGACCTTAGGATAGTCAGTGTGGATTTTTTATTTGTGAAAATTTAGTTCAGAAGCAGGTAGATAAGCGACTGCAATAACCCATATACCCATAAAATCACATATAAACATAAATAAAAAACACGTTTAATTGTGAATTGAAAGGAGATAATAGTGTTTTCCTTTCAAGAAATTTAAAAAGTTCGAAAGTAGATTTAAAAATAACGCAGCAAATATTTTGTTGACAGTGTTCAGTAATAGAGCGTGCGACGATAATCATCAAAACAAAACCTGAAGTAACCCTTTAAGTAACCGAACTCAAAGTTTATGAATTTAGTTAAGATATTGGAGGTCATCAATAACATTGGACGATGTACATGTGTACAACCGTTAGTAATATAAAGTGGATTGTATAAAGGCAACTAATAATTTTTTTATGTCGAAACAGTTATTGTTTTAAACGTTTACGTTGAAGGGAAACCCTTAAAGCAAAGCAAAAAGCCCATGTGAAACACGCGTGTGAACGACTGCGCTCTCGAGTGTTATAGCCTAATGCATTAGCGAACACGAGTGCCTTCTGTGCTTTTGTGACAGGTCTGTTTGCAAATTTAAAATGGATTACTGAAAGCAGACCATATCGACTTCACTATATCATGAGTAGAGGATTAATTAACATAAACTGTAAGAACTAGTTTTAGGTCTTGTTTAACAGGTACACGTACGATAGGTTCATTGTTTAGGTTTAAATTGTTAACTCAACAAGCAGTTGAGTTAACAATCTCATTATAAGCAAAATGATAATTGAACTTTATCTATTTTGATGTGTTTAGTATATAAGATTTTGGGGGAATTTTGAACATATAAGAATTGGTTTTGTGGTGCTGTTCGAAGCAGTGTTTGTACATATTTACAATTTCAAATTGGTCAATATACATATATATATATATATATATATATATATATATATATATATATATATATATATATATATATATAGGGTGGCCCACCACATTCGCCTCGGTTTTTCTACGAGAAATGAAAAGGGTTGGGAAATAATTTTTAGCGCAGTCATATATGGGTTCTTGAGGAGCATATTCAAAAGTTATTTTTGAATATACAGGGTGGCACAAAAATAAAGCGCATATCAAAGTTATATTTTTTCTTATGGAACACCCTATAATTTTTTATGTTTTTAGATACTATAGACCAAATAAAGGTAAGTTTCTGTTACACTTCTTATACCTAAAACTGATCGTGTCTGAGAAATTTTGAGAAATATAAAAATACATATTGTAATTTAAAAATTGCTTACACCCTGTAACGTAGAACGAGCTGCTCATAATTAAATCTACTGGTTAGCTGAAAGGATAAGGTATACTACCATATAAAAGTTTTATTACAAAGTTATACAGAGTGGTGAAAAAAATTGCTCCAAAGTTTAGGCACACATTTTATTGAATAACTTCTTAAAGTTAAATGGAACACCCCGTATTTAGTGGCTTATTTCGACGCAGAATTAGATTCCCTTTAAAACTATATTAGGGTTCCCTATACCTATCTCTTATGCTTTTTACGCAAACGGCGTTTTTATATTTTACTTATGAATAATTTCTTTATCGTAAATGTATATGTAATGTATATCGTAATGAAAATCTAAAAAGCATTTTTTAAAAGCATTTTATTGAACGGTTAACAAACTTAAATAGTAAAAGACTTATTATTTTAATAAATGTTCAAAGTTGTGTCCATTATTCTCAATACATAAGCGAACTCTTTTTCGAAATGATTGCTGAACCCTGGATAACATATTTGGCGTTATGGAACGAAATGCTACTCTTATTCATACTTTCATATCGTTAGGTGTCGTTTGCGGTGTATTGTAAACAATATTTTTAATATATCCCCATACAAAATAGTCGAGACTTGTTAGGTCCGGAGACCTGGCTGGCCAGTCCTGTAGACCTACTCGTCCTATCCATCTATTGTGATACTGCCCATCTAATTCATTCCTAACACGTCTATCAAAGTGTGCAGGAGCACCATCTAGCTGTATCCACATTCGTTGATGAATATTAAGCGGAATAGTTTCCAATAGTATAGGTAAATTATTCCTAATAAATCTAAGAAACATGGCGCCGTTTAAGTGGCCATCAAAAAAGTATGGACCTACCATTTGCGTTCCGATTACTCCACCCCATACGTTAACACACCATCTGTGCTGGTGATCAAGGGTTCTAAAAATATTAGGATTTTCGTCACTGTAGTAGTGAAAGTTATGTCTATTAACTAATCCGTTGTTATGAAAACTTGACTCATCGGAAAAAAGCACGTATTCAAAAAAATTTTCATCATCACCAAACTTTTCTAGAACCCATAAACAAAACTTCAGTCGTCGATCATAATCTTCTTCAGAAAGTTGTTGATGTAGTTGTATGTGAAACGGGTCAAATTTGTGTTTTTAGTTATTCTTTGGATGCTCTGTCTGTTTATTCCAGTTGCTTCATGTATTTTTCGGTGACTTGTTTGTGTGTCTTCTACCAGAGATTCCATCACTAAGTATTCATTTTCCTCATTTCCGGTAACCGATTTTTGTCGTTCGGGCTTAGTATAAGACACACTGCCTGATTTTCGGAAAAGCTGCAACAACTTTTCCAATGAACGCTTATTAGGATGTTTCCCTGTTAGGATACCTTTGGGCATATACTCTTGACTCTAATAAACAGTTTTCTTCACACTGACCTATTACCAAGATCATATCAATTCGTTCTTCCTGGGGGTAAGTTCTCATTTTAAATAATGGAATGTAACAATCTCGAAAAACAATTTAAAACTACTTTAAACAACAATAATGGTTTGACTAACAACTAACTGTCAAATCATTTTTTTCGAAATAATTAACGTCATCTTGGCCAAAGCCTACTATTATTAAAAAAATAGGATAGGTATAGCAGATAAAAAGTAAAATATAAAAACGCCGTTTGCGTAAAAAACATAAGAGATGGGCATAGGGAACCCTAATATAGTTTTAAAGGGAATCTAATTCTGTGTCGAAATAAGCCACTAAATACGGGGTGTTCCATTTAACTTTAAGGAGTTATTCAATAAAATGTGTGCCTAAACTTTGGAGCAACTTTTTTCACCACTCTGTATAATTTTGAAACAAAACTTTTATATGGTAGTATACCTTCACCTTTTAGCTAACCAGTAGATTTAATTTTGAGCAGCTCGTTCTGTGTTACAGGGTGTGAGCAATTCTTAAATTACAATATGTATTTTTATATTTCTCAAAGTTTCTCAGAAACGACCAGTTTTAGGTATAGGAAGTATAACAGAAACTTACCTTTATTTGGTCTATAGTATCTAAAAATATAAAAAATTATAGGGTGTTCCATAAGAAAAAATAACTTTGATATGTACTTTCTTTTTGTGCCACCCTGTATATTCAAAAATAATTTTGGAATATGCTCCTCAAGAACCCACATGTGACTGCGCTAAAAATTATTTCCCAACCCTTTTCATTTCTCATAGAAAAACCAAGGCGAATGGGGTGGACCACCCGGTATATACATATCCATTATTTAATTTACTTTTGTTGTTTATTTGTGACAGCTGAGATAAAATTTAAGCATTAACCTGTGTAAATTTACCTAATGGTTTACATGTATTGATAAATAAAACTAATTTTTGAGCTCGATTGAGGTCGATTACAAAATTCTATTTTAACCATTTTGAATTGTTTGACGGTCAGTAGAATACCGAATACTGATAATGGAATATTTTTATTAAGTATGTTACAGATTGAAAGTATTGAAACTATTAAAACCACTGTTGATGAATGTTTAAATATGATTTCCATATGTACGCGGTATGTTCAATATTTCAATACTTTCTTAAGCTTTTGGATAAAATTATTTTCAAGTGTGAGTGAACTTGAGTGGCTAATGGTTTTACTGAGTAGACTGCAATCCTGGCTTCCGCGGTCAGATTGGATTAATTTAACATCCCGCCTAAGACTATTTATTTTAAAATATTAGGATTGTAGTGGCGTCTAGAGACAATTTTTCCTGGACTGCCCATTTCGAGTTGTAGATTTATTGTAAGTGTAAGGTGTTTGAAACGACCTTTAAATCATTTTACTACTTATATCGACCCCGCCTGTTTCTACAGTAGATGGCTTGGCAACCTGCTTATTTCGGTAGGCCTACACAACGCCTAGTGCGGTTTGGACGTGTAACATACAAACTTTACCATGACGATCTTAATTACGGATGAAAAAATCGTTATACGTAATGGTATTGACAATTCTCACAACCAGTATTATTTTCAGTGGAAAATCCTCACCTCACTCGGTGAAGAGTCTTTCAATAACGGTTTCAGTAAATGTAAGTGCTGTGATTGTGAACGTATTACTTATTGGTCCCTTATATTAAAAAGAATCGTTTAAATGGTGCTACTTACGCGATACATTTGTTTGAACAATTGCGACAGAACTTGAATAATAAGTTTTCTAGAAGGTTGTACAGTTGCTTGGCTATTTTGTGCATTTTTACTTGATATTTATTTTTGGGACACGCAATAACTTGGGGCACGTTGCTGAAGTTGCTACTTAGGACGAGTTGCAAAATGATCAGATTTAGGTCGTACATGTGAGGAGTACTAGATTTGGACATCTAAAAAATATTTTGAAAATGCCGGAAATAACATTTTAGCAGTTAATAGGAATTTAATATTGTTTGGAACAAATTTCCAATCACCTGACAAAAAAGCCAACATGACAGACCTCTGGTTTTGTCGGAAATGAACCCAAGTTTTTTTTACATTTCTCGTGTGCGCGTATGCGTTTGTACGTGTGTGCGTGTGTAAGTGTGTGGGTGTGTTTGTGTGTGTGTGTGTGTGTGTGTGTGTGTGTGTGTGTGTGTGTGTGTGTGTGTGTGTGTGTGTGTGTGTGTGCTTGTGAGGTGTAGAGCGTTATATATATATATATATATATATATATATATATATATATATATATATATATATATATATATATAATCAGTTTTTGGTTGTTATCAAATATTTATGAAACAGCTGCATATTTCAAAGATAAAAATACCTACATATCGGTCTTAAACGTATCGATCAATTATGTGAATGTATGTATCCAAAACCATAATACGTACGTACTTGAAACTTTGCACTCAAGGTTCACTTTATTCCTCCTGGGTGATTAGATTTTGGGAAAATTCAGTTTTTGGTTGTTATCAGATATTTCTTACCGCATATTTCAAAGATAAAATTACCTACATATCGGTCTTAAACGTCACGATCAATTATGTTTTGCAATTTTGAACGATATATATATATATATATATATATATATATATATAAATCAGTTTGGTTGTTATCAAATATTTATGAAAAGCTGCATATTTCAAAGATAAAATTACCTACATATCGGTCTTAAACGTATCGATCAATTATGTGAATTATGTATCCAGAACCATAATACGTACACTTGAAACTTTGCACTCAAGCTTCACTTTATTCCTCCTGGTGATTAGATTTTGGGAAAATTCAGTTTTTGGTTGTTATCAGATATTTCAAACAGCCCATATTTCAAAGATAAAATTACCTACATATCGGTCTTAAACGTATCGATCAATTATGTTTTATGCAATTTTGATGATATATAATATATATATATTTTTTGTGTGTGTGTGTGTGTTGTGTGTGTGTGATTGTGTGTGTGTGTGTGTGTGTGTAAGTGAATTTGTGTGTGTGTGTAAGTATCGATCAATTATGTGAATGTATGTATCCAGAACTAATATATATATATATAATATATATATATATATATATATATATATATCTATATATAATATATATATATAAATAATCAGTTTTTGGTTGTTATCAAATATTTATGAAACAGCTGCATATTTCAAAGATAAAAAATTACCTACATATCGGTCTTAAACGTATCGATCAATTATGTTTTATGCAATTTTTGATAATTGATTTTTGATTAATTTTAATGTTCGCTCAATTTTTTTCAATACCTGAATAAATATCAACTTTATAGGAAAATGTATGAAAATAATCTTTCAAGATAATTTAGTTTTGCACAACTTTTCATTATAAGGTTTCTTAATAGAAGACTAAATAAATCTAAAAATTAATTAGATAGGACAAAAAATGCTTTTTCCTAATTATCGATGTATTTATACAAGCGGGCAGCTTTGCAATTTTTTAAGTTAGCATCTATATGTCTATTAGCCTTTATCTAACTCGAAGGTTTAAACATACATCTCACATAGATTGTTATTTTTGTTGTTACAATGTTGCCTATTTTCGTATTCTTAAGGTTGCATAATTATCCTAAAATAATTGTGGCTGAAGGAGCTCGGAAAGCTTGAGCTCTTATCCTAAAAATTATTAAAATTATTGCTTTTCTTTTAATTTACATTTTTAGGTTGGAAGATCGTGTGTTGTTCCATAACAAACAAAGCGTAATTATTTATGTTTAATTTTTGTTTTACTTCACAATATTTGAAACGGAAGCAAATCTGGGGAGAAATCGATTTTTTTGTTTTACTTTTGTGAATGTAACAGGTTTCTTCAGTGTTAGCTTGGTTGGAAGTCTTGTGTCAGCTACTTTATGTCTTGCTTCAGACCCGGCCTACTCTTACGTGAGTTCAACCGACAACCCGGTTATTTTAATAAGCATACGCGGCTGCTGATACGAATTGAGCAGGAAACAAGTATCAAACTACGTGCAAATATTTTGTATAATTGATTTGTCGAGTAGCTCAAAAATCAATGCTAGGAATAAATGAATGATATTCGGTTCTTGCTTCTGACATACCCGTTTTTGTTATGATGTAGTCTGCCTTTTCATGTTAAAACCCTTCAAGTAAAAGTAAAGGAACATTAATTCGCAAAAAGTAAGAGTGGGTAATTGCAAGCAGTTTAATGCCTACGAAAACCCTAACTAACCTAATATATAACTTCAATTTGAATGTCGGAAGCCCAAATGGATATAATAGGATTATAAACTAGTAAGTGATTTACATTAAGTTGCTACCTACACTTTATTTACAGAGATTACATAAATTCATATTGCAAAGAGTATTTTTCGATTTGAAGCTAAAATGTTATACATACTCGGCTTGAAGTTTGTCGGATTATATAACAAAGAATGGCGTAACAAAGGTGCTTGTAAATGTTTATACATATAATATGTCAAATGTTAATGTGAGGAATGTGTGTTGCCGTCTTTTAGAAACAAACCTTTTTCTTAGTACAGAATTTTTATAGCCTAATGTTAATTTCCCGATGTAATATTAAATTGTTATATTTGTGATGTTTATTGGAATAAGATCGGAAATGTAGATAATGAGCGATTCTGCTTAAAAATCTATCTATCAATCTAGCTAAATTCTTTTCCTGGTGAATTTTCTCTTAGTTTTAGATAGTTTCCAACAAAATTAAAATACTTACTCTTTTTGGGTATAAGCCGTATATCTAAAACCTTATTTAAAAGCTTTGTACGCTTAATAGTAGTTTCAGATATCCTCCTTAGTAAAAGAACAAAAGGTGTTGAATATTTAAAATAGTAATGCTATAATTTATAAAAGATGAAAAACAAATAACTGTCCTGCTACAATAAAATGATTTAAAGGCTTACTAATGAATATTACATCAACGAGATAAATGATAAATAATTACGTCCTTAAAATACTATACAAAATTAAACACTTTTGAAAATATTTTTATATAATTTTTACTCTATATATTCCATTCCACTCGTAGGAAAAACATCATATCTTATGCAAAATGACATGATGTATGTTACAAACACTTTGCGACGATTCATTAATCATTTTGTATTCGTTTTTACAATATATAACAATTTACAGTATGTACGGGACATAATACTTTAATAAACTACAAAATGTGGAACACCCAAATTGAATAAATCCATTATTTCAATTATTGTGCATGTTTATAAAAAATTCGGAAACACGTCAATTTAAGATTACGTACTGGCGTCCTGTAAGGAAAATATTTCGTTCCTACATAGTGTGATATATCATTTAAAAGGTCTTTTCATTGTCCATTCAAAGATGTTAACGTTTTCAAATCTATATTGCACAACTAAACTAAATAATAAAATCATCTGATCGACATCCGCTACAACACATTAAAAACTAACTAAAAAAATAAGTAATACCGTTGTTGCTAATGTCCAAAACAAGAAAATATGAACATTAATGTAGGAGATTTTCAAAATGCTCGTCTGGAACGTCTTGGCAACATTCTAATCCGAAAATGAATTAGCGTTGTTCAACATCTGATGTGTGACCGACCTAATCGCAAACGTTATTCTTCTTAAGTCCCAAGTCCGCTAAATTTCGTGATTTAATGTTGTTTGTCATACTTTTCACATCTAGTCTAATAACCTAAGATAACGTTATCCTGCAGACCATTATATCGATCAGGCCTCGGAATCCGCCGATTTGGAAACATTAGGTCGAGGTACTACCGGACCGCAACTGCGAGCTGTACTGCGATTCTAGAAGGGCTTGGCTGGTAGCAGTCTGTGTCCTTGGCTTAATCGCCTGGACTGCGAGGAAGCTAACCTCTATAAAAAATCCCCCAATCACAAGGTCGTTTGGCAGTTTTAGGTATTGAAGGGATTGCGCGAGGGGATGTCTGAACCCTACCGTTAAAACGTCTGTGAAGAAACGAGCGGCTCTCCACAGTGTCATGCCCTGCTGATGTATACCTGCCATCCTTTCGTTGACATCATGTCAGTTAAGGTGTGAGGCATGTTATCCTTAAAGTACTCCCATCCTATTCTTCCTCTCGCCCTTACTGTTATCCTATGGGATTGAAAGTCCAAAACTAAAAAAAAAGATGGCTGTGGTGTCTCGGGTAATAAGTGCCGGACGTAAAATCCTGCCTCTCTCAGATGTACGGGAGATCAGGGTCCAAGCGACCTGGGTCATCGAAAGTACTCAATTTCTGATCCATTATTGCAACATCCGCGTAATCAGGTCTAATCTTGATGCTGTTCACAAACATCTTGAACAATTACAATTTGACATTTTGTTTCTATCTGAAACACAAGTCTCCCCGGAAAACTCGGATTCACCCGACTTGCAATTTTCTCGATACGATCTTCACTCTAATACCTCCAACATTCAAGGACAAGATCGCTAGCAACAGGATTTACTTTTTGGAGAATAAAAAAATCGACGTGATTTGGTTTAAACATTCTGGTCCTATATTTGTGAAATTTTACTGTTGTCTTCTAATGACAGTAGCTTGCAAGACTTCTTCGATGACCTTAGTTCGATAATTTATCTACTACTAATCCTGCTGGTCATACTCCACACCTTCTAGATCTATTTCTTACATCAAACCCACTTGTTTATAAAACTTCACTCCTTCCACCACTAGACCTATCTGACCATTGTCTAGTAAAAAAAGCTTCTGCTGTCCCTAATTCCTCTGTTGTTCGCAACACTGGTAGAACCTTCAGGTGTTTTAATTCAGTTAAATTGAGTGATTTTCCATAGCATGAATATTTTTTCAAGTCGTTCTAATCTTTGGACATTGCTCTTTCTATATCAGAAATCTTGCAAGTGGGAATAGATGAATGGATACATATTCCCAACAAGACAATAATCATATAGGTTATTCTCGTCCCCAACCCTGGTTCAATAAGGCTTGTGCCGATGCAATATATTTGAGAAACAAATTTCATACTAAATGGAAATCTAATAAAACGGTCTAGAGTTACGCAGAATCCGTTGGTACTAGGAATACTTGCAAAAGTGCCAACACTAGAAAGCTGTTTGAACAACAATAACGCAATGAACTAGCTACATCCCCTTTGGGAAGTGGCAAATTTTGGTCTTCAGCTAAATCCATCCGTAAGAACCACGAAACTAATTTATTTTCGGTACAAGCTCCTAAATCGGTCATCGGTAGGCTTGATCTCAATAAGGAGATTGGCCCAGACGGTATCCCAGCCATTGTCTTAAAGAAATGCTGTTCCGAACTAGTACCAGTTCTATCTAAGCTCTACTCGATCTCTATGCCTTGTGGGAAATTTTCCTTTTCATGGAAGTTTGCAAATGTTCAAATTATTCTCAAAAAGAGGCCGTAAAACCGATCCCTACAACACCGACCATCATCACTTCCATTCTGTCGAAAATCATGGAACAATCCATCAGTCTTTCCTTGAAACTAACAAGTTCCAGTGGCCAACAATACGGTTCTAAGCAAAATCGTTTAACAGGTGATCTTCTTTTACACTTGATCCAAGTTTGGAGCAATACATTAGAACAATCTCGTGAAACAGTTGTGGTCGCTTTAAATATCTCGACCTCATTTGACGAAGTTTTCTAGTTTTCTTTCCACTATCCCTCGTCCCCTCAAAACCAAATGTTTTCCACTTTCGTTATCCTAACTTCAACTTTCAAAGTCTTAACTTCGGCTCACTAAATCCGATTAATCAATTTCTCCTCTTTCCGCTTATATAAAAAATATATGCATACAAACGATATCACTCATTGATACTTCATCTCTTTTTTATTAACTCATACACCCAAACCAGAAATGCAGAAACCGATTCGCGCCATTTAAAATTCAACACTTCTCGTTTCATCAGAATGACTTTCTTTACAGATAACCTCAACTAAACCGACATTTTCACAACATATTCTCTCTCTTGACAACAAGTAAGAGCGAGATTCTTAAATGTTAAGACGCAAACATTCACATGAACTAATAAAATAAGAAAAAATAACGTTGTATAAATCGCAACTCATACTGCTGATCTCAGTATAAGCCTCTGCCAAAATAGCAATATAAACGCTCGTTATAAATTTTACATAAACATTTTTTAGATTATTCCTCTATCATTCTAAATTTAAAATAAGTCAGTCTAAAAGCTTCATACATACACAATCACCTACTACAAAACCCAAACAATCGCACACGCGTGACGTAACATACTTGGAATTTGTTCAAATTCCGATAATAGGGTAATATAATTTTATCTAAGATAGAAATCTGTATGACTATTTAAAAAACATATATTGTATCACTGGTTTAGCTTTGCTCCATGATAAATTCTCCTAATCTAGGAATAGGGTGTAAAATGATTTGCTGGAAGATAAGTACATTTTTAAGTTTAAGTAAGTATGTAAATAAATTTATATATCCCAAGCATTCTGTTTAACTATCACATGAAATATTTTAATATGTTCAAATTAAGCTCTAGAGTATCATATAAGGTAGTTGAGGTTCATTGTTTTCAATTTCTGAAAAATGATTGATCAAGTTACGGATTTCTAAATCTAAGGTATTTGGAATTTCCTTAACATTGTTAATGCAATAATACAAATGAGCAATGACAGAATGAATGTTTTGTCAACTTATCTTCAGAATCACCGAAATTATTAGAATAATGTGTAATAAAGTAATCATATTTAGGTTTAACTGTACTTGATGTAAATTGAAAAACTTTATCAATTACGGAATCAAGCATCTATTTTGTTATATAATTTTCATGATTTATGAATAATTTTGTATTGAATTTCCTCTTCAGATTTTAAATGCCATCTAGCCCCGATGTGTCCTGGACACCAACAAACCAAACTTATGGTCTGCGGTGTCCAAATAATTTGAATGCATGCCTAAAGAAATATGGCCTAAAGTGATACGCGATCAATAGCTAAATCATCTTGTCTGATTTGTTTTTCTAATGATCCTTGTGAAGGAATTACACTGATAGCATAATTAGATGCATCTGTAATTAAACTACTTATGGGTTTTTTTTCAAAATTAAATTAGATATTAAATTGCTTTGAAGATGACAAATCGGAACATCCTCCATTGGACGATGGCTAACAGTGGAAAATGTCATCACAAAGAGCAAATTTAACAACATGTAATCAAAATATGATGTCAATATAAATTTGTAAAAAACTTTAATTGGAAACTGATAAAAGTATTCACAAATAGAATCACCAAGATCTAGTCAAAACTAATAAAGAAATAGTTAAATAGTTTCTTGTTAATAATTGTAATTGTTATTGCACAGTAAAAACATAATGTAGTAAGTTTAATACGATTTTTAATTTTAACTACATATGTTAAATTATTATAGTGCTGTGGTAACTTAACATACATAATTGGTAATTAATTAGAATTTTCGGGAATCTAATTAGATCAACGTGGAATGTAATCAATGCTCACAGGAAAACAAAGTAATTAACGAACACTAGTTCTCTGATAACGATTTTAATATACATTGTACAAAACATACCATACAAGACACGCCAACTACAGGTACCAATCTATCAATGTTTAACATGACAAATACGGTGCCAGACGCTTGTTTCGAATGTAGAACGCTTTCACAAGTGCACATTCGTGACACAATAACACTAAAGAATAGTCATGCTAAAGATATGTGTGCACAAAATTGTTAAAAAGAGGTATTAATATTCTGATTAATCCGTTGACTAACGTAATTAATGCTAAAATTACGTTTCAAATTTTTCCAGGTTCCCTGTTTTATTCAAATCTGTTCAAAAAATTATGTATCAACAAATAGTAACTAATTTGAGGCAAATAATTTATGTCATAACCAATAGCATTGGTTTAGAAAGGATTCATGTACTGCAAATGCACTTTCTTACTTTGTTAATAAAACGCTTGAGTGTTTTGAATCGGAAGAATACCTGTCAGCAGGTTACGTGGACTTGTCTAAAGCTTTCGACTGCGTATCTGGTGACATCCTTTTAAATATACTAAACAACACTTATAAACTTGATAACTTATGTGTATCGGTTATAAAACCTTACCTACATGTCGCAATGTGTTCTGTACAACAATGACAGGTCTAAGCAGCTAGTGGAGTACCACAGGGCTTAACACTTGGCACGCTGCTCTTCTTTACATATATATATATATATATATATATATATATATATATATATATATATATATATATATATATATATATATATACCGGATATAGCAGGATCATGGTATACCCCACTTTTCTCCTTTCGTTTTGAAGATAACTGATTGAAACTTGGGATATCCTACATACATAATAAGCGGCACTTTTGACATAAGTATTTGTGCAAAATTCGGCTTATCGTTTGGTGACTGATTTTCAATTCAAACCCAATTTGGCTTAAAGAAACAGTCTTATCAATTTCTACTCGAGTCAAAATGTAAATTTCCGTTCCTTCGTCAACAATGAAATTTTCGGCGGGATCACTGTTCGTATAATAATTTGGTTTAATGCACCAGGTATAATAACATAAGTATAATAAATGGGTATATAAATGAATGTTCTCAAAACAAATCGTTAAACTAACTAGAGATATAACGCATTCACCAAAAATGATGCCTTTGTCCCAATATGTAGTTTAAAATAGGCCGGTTCAATCTTTTGTTTTTGCTTAATTACCACAATTTATGCTGGGTTATTATCACTTAACATCAATATAGAAACAGCAATGTAACACTAATAAAAATGATCTCGGACGTTATTTTTTATTATGCTCGGAATAACTAAACCGAGGTTTACAATAAAAATTTTACCAAAATGTAAAAAATATACAAACTATGTTTATTAACAGTTAAATTTAGGGTTATATAAAATATATCTTAAAAATAGCCTTATACTAAGGAATCATTAAACTTATAAATACCTGTTACACAATATAATATATTTTCTTGAGAACCCCTGGTATTATACAAAATAAATGCGGAAATGCAAACCAAGGTGATGTAATCATTGTGTCAATGTTGCCCAATATATCGCAATAACAATGCTTTACGTTGTAAACCTCACCAAAATAGAATTCTATTTCTTATAAATTGCTCTTCAAGAAATTTAGGTAATCCAATGTTTATTGCATTCTCTCGAAAGTTCAAAATAAATAATGGGATCTACATTCATATCTGCATCAAAAGCAAAACGCAATCATAAATTGAAAGCGTACGTAAAAGTAGAATTAAATGTGTTAAAATTAAAATGACAAAGTAAAAAAAAATGCCTGCAAAAAGCAGATGTTTTAGATTTTAGTATTACGAGTTAAATATATCTTACCATTAAATCAATGGCACTTTTCGCAAAATTTAGGTGGAAACCCAAAAATGGCTTCCTGCATCAAACAGCGTACCACAAAAAATGGAAAAAATGGACGCTTAAGTCGGATGATGACGCGTTGCGCGAAAATATGAGCAGAAAAAGAAATAATTTAAAGAAGTCGGAGCATACCCTTAAGAAGATATGCACTTACGTTACACCAAAATGCAAATTAAGTTGCCTACCTTATACCTATAATTCTTTAATAATTAAATTTTTTTCTTATATTTGCAACTAAATGAACGAAGAACATAAATTACGGTATATTTTAATACAACTCAAAATGGGTTGTTACATTCGGCTCTCTTCGAAATCGATTTTCAAGTCGTTTAATATAATTTCTCGCTGGACATTGTCTATTAGGATATCGTTCGTCATAAAGATCCTTAGCTGCTACGGCGTTTTTTCTAAATTTACCGTAAATAATTAACATGTCCACTTTTTCTTTTCTTGTATAAATTGAACACAATTAACAAGAATTTTAAATAATTTTTAAAGGCACAATAAAAACAACGATAAACCAACACAAAGTTTGACAAGCTAAATTTTCATTGTTTTCAAAGCCACTTTAGTTACTTCTTATCTTCCCTACAGAGAGTTGTAATATTTAGTTATAAATAAATTGTATTTCCATATTTTCTTTTAGCTGTAATTTTGTTTGTATTTATCGCACATTTTAATAAGACATACCTACGAATAAGTTCCTTAGTAATAGTACTAATACACGTAGGAGCTACGTGTAAGACGCGCAATTAATAGCATAACGGCCCAGCAAATGGCGAACGTTCTTCAAGAAACGGCGATACGAGTTCAGAAGTACATTGACGTTAATGGGCAGCATTTTGAATAACTGCTGTAATGCTTTGTGTTCATTTTTTGTATTCCAAAGCCACCTTATGTATAACAAGATAATTATAAATAAATTGTATTTTCTTATTTTCTTTTAGCTGTAATTTTATTTGTATTTATCGCACATTTTAATAAGACATATGAATAAGTTCCTTAGTAAATTTTCTTCTCCTGCAATTCAGCAATTTCGAACAAATCTAAGTTCTTTTCATATTCGAACTGATCAACAAACTAACATAACTACACAGAAATTTGCAACTGAATTGAATAGTTTGTTTGAATATACCTTTCCTTTAACTTCTAAAAGTAGACATATCTCCAAGAAATGGATAACCGAAGGTATTAGAATTTCGAGCTATATTAAGAGGTGTTTGTCATATCTTTCAATTTATTTTAATTCTCATTGGTTTAAAACTTACATTACAATTTATAATCGTATATTTAAAAAAATTATTGTTGCTGCTAAAAAACTAACATTACAAAAATTAGTAAAAAATTCTAAAAATGTCCCTAAAACGGTATGGAACATTGTTAAAGCTGAACTGGGTACTAATGATAGAATATCCGAACTAGCTATTAACATAAAGGGATGCGTAACTAAGGATCCGCTTATTATAACTAAAGCATTTAATGAACATTTTTATCCTGATAATACCAAACTATTCTTGAATAGTGATAGTATTAGCCATTGTCTCATGAAATGTTCTTCTCCTGTAACTAAGTCTATGTTTTTAGCTCCATGTACGGTGGAAGAAATAATTGATGTAATTAATGCTTTTGAAAATAAAAAATCGTTTGGTTATGACAACATACCTATGACTGTAATTAAATCCTGTAATATAGAGTTTGCAAATTTGTTACACAAGATATTTAATCTAGCATTTGCTGAAGGTACCTTTCCTGATTGTTTTAAGTTATCAAAAATTATACCGATTTTTAAAAAAGGAGATCCTGCACAGTTGGCAAATTATAGACCAATTTCTATCATTTCTAACACGGCTAAAATATTGGAAAAAATATTTCAAAAAAGGCTCACCTCGTTTCTTAGTAATAACAATATTTTTGACCAAAATCAACATGGTTTTATGAAAGGAAAGGGAACTGACACAGCTTTATTTGAAATCACAAAACAATTACACATTTGCTTAGACAAAAAAATGTATGTATCTTGTATTACATGTGATTTCAGTAAAGCGTTTGATACTGTTAATCATACAATACTCCTACAAAAACTGAATCATTATGGTGTTAGAGGAGTTACATATAATTTAATAGAATCATATCTACGAAATAGACAAGTTTACACTCAACTAACTTTATTAGATGGAACTACTGTAAAATCATCTACCAATACTTTAGATCTTGGGGTCCTACAGGGATCAATTTTAGGTCCACTCCTTTTTTTAATCTATATTAATGATTTACCGCCATTTATATCATCTGCCTGCAGTTTAATGTATGCAGATGATGTGAATTTTATTGTTACCGGAACAACTGTATCATTGATAAAACTATAAAGGATGTAAAAGAATGGAGTCACATTAATAATATACAATTAAACTTGAGCAAGACATGCTACATTGTTTTTAATAATGTTCATTGTGAACAGTCAATTAGAGAAATCAGGAAAGTTACCACTATCACAACTCTTGGAGTTAAGGTTGATCAAGCCCTTACATGGGAAGTACATGTACTTAACACACATAAACGACTAGTTAAGGCAAATTTTGCTTTACGAAAATTAATCTCAGTAATGTCTCTTGACTGTCTACTATATGTCTATCATGCATATTTCCACAGTATTCTAAGGTACGGTATTATGTTCTGGGGATTATCGACTTATGCTCAGCAATTATTTTTAGATCAAAAAACAACTGTAAGAATAATATCTAAATCTACCAGAAGGAAATCGTGCAATATATTCTCGAATGTGTGTCATTTGTACATAAATATAAGTATAGATTATTTAGACAGTGTTGTAACGCTGCTTCTAGACATTCTCAACTTTTACTGTATCCTATTCATAGAACTTGTAAATTTGAAACTAGCCTTCACTATCAGGGTTGTAAACTGTATAATCACCTTTCTAGTGATTATAAGAATTCGTCATTTGTAGTTTTCAAAAAAACCGTCAAAAAAATGTTATTACAAAAATAATATTATACTGTACAGGAGTACCTACATGATACACTGTAGTCCGATCATCAAAACAAAATTTGGTTCAGTCAAATAATCGTACTTTCAAACTCGGTGTCATACTTTACGTTGATTTTATTGCTTTACTGTGCACATATTAAGAAAGTTGTCGTATTTATAATTTATAATTTTTATCGTTGTTATTATACATATTGTTTTGTGTAATTGTAAGTAGTTTAATTGTATACTTTAATTATACCATTGTTATATTCTACAGCATTATGTATGCTTTTGAATAATAAACCACTACTACTACTACTAATAAATGGTACGACGGTACCAATATGATTATATTTAAAAAAAATGAGTTTTGCTCCAAAAGCCATTTTGATGAACATTATTTGCTCATAAATCACGTAATTTAGTATTTTTGACGGGATTTCGATTTTTTTCCCATTACACGGGTCATTTAGAATAAATTGGAATCATCATGGTACACTTAAATGGAAACAAAAAAAATTATATTATAAAATATTATAAAATTATTATAAAAAATATTGACGTTTGAAATGTCACTTATTTGGTATCGTTGGATTCAAAAAATCACGCGAATTTCAAAAATGCAATAACATACAGGGGGGTTCGTATTTAAAAATCGAAAGTTAGTGTCACTTCCGGCGAAACCAGAAATAAAAAAAACGCTTATTATGTCAAAAAGGGCCGCGTATTATGTATATAGGATATCCCAAGTTTCAATCCATTATCTTCAAAACGAAAGGAGAAAAGTGGTGTACCATGATCCTGTTACATCCGGTAGCTATACACACCATATATATATATATATATATATATATATATATATATATATATATATAATCATAATATATATATATATATACATATATATATAAAAAACGGTTTGGTACATCGATGCAAGATTTAAAGGGGTATAGAATACGTGATTTTGAGCCGATTTAAGCAAACACATACCAAGTGTTGCCGTTTTTGAGATAATGCCACTTTTAATATTTCTTGATTTTACGTTTTTCTGCAAATATCGAAGTGTACAAGAGTAAAACCGTCTTATCGCAAATTTATACTAAGTTTTTTTATTCCTTATGAAGTGATTGTTCATATTCTTTTATCAGAAAAGCCTAATATGTCTTTGGTTCTTGCCTAGAACTTCTTAAACATGAAAGTTTTAATTTGTAAAAAAGCAATCACTAAAATTCAAACGTGGATTTAGTCTAAAATCTTTCGTTAATTTTTTTTTCCAATTTCAGTAAAACTTGCTTGGGCAATGGTCTTTAAGATACCATGAATAGATTTACAAAAAAATTTTGACAAACTGGAAAAATTGAATTTAATTACCAAAGTACCCCCTAGGCGCATTCGCCAAAACGTAAAATAGCCCTTCATTATTTAGTTTAAATGGTTTAAAAAAAGCAGATTTTTAGAAAATGTCCGATTTATTAAAACATTAATAGTATTATTATTGGTGTTCAAAATTAGTACTGCACGAGGCAATATTATATTGAGTATCAAGAACAGTAAGGGACGTTTACCGGTCGCCGGCCATGTTTGGAGGCTGAGCGATAGCGAATTTGGCCGGAGACCGGTACAACCCTTAATGTTCGTGATGCTCATACTGTTTTTTGCACGATTGTATTAAATTTACCACAATTGATTTATTTATTTATTTATTTCCACTAAATAAACGAAAAGTCAAAAGTGACGTTTTAAATAGCAATGTAGATTCACTTGAAAATAAACTCGATTTTGCTAAGAAAATTTTACATTCCAGTGTTAGTGAGGTGAAAGAAATCTTGAATTCAGAAACAGTTTCTGTAAACTCAAGTACTGGGTGGAGCGATAACCGCAAAACATTTTCTAAAAATCTGATTTTTTTAAACTATTTAAACTAAATAATGAAGGGCTATTTTACGTTTTGAATGCGCCTAGGGGTATTTTGGTAATTAAATTCAATTTTTCCAATTTGTGAAAATTTTTTCTAAATCTATTCATGCTATCTTAAAGACCATTGCCCAAAGAAGTTTTACTGAAATTGGAAAAAAATAACGAAAGATTTTAGACTAAATCCACGTTTGAATTTTAGTGATTGCTTTTTACAAATTAAAACTTTCATGTTTAAGAAGTTCTAGGCAAGAACCAAAGACAGTTTAGGCTTTTCTGATAAAATAATATGAACAATCACTTCATGAGGAATAAAAACTTAGTATAAATTTGCGATAAGACGGCTTATTACGCTTGTACACTTCGATATTTGCAGAAAAGCACGGTAAAATCAAGAAATATTAAAAGTGGCATTATCTCAAAACGGTAACACTTGGTATATAAGTATGTTTGCTTAAATCGACTCAAAATCACCTATTATATCACCCTTTAAATATTTGCATCGATAACGTAAAATTATATACACTATATATATATATATATATATATATATATATATATATATATATATATATATATATATATATTTCTCAAATCTTCTCATAAGCGACGTACAATAGAACGTCTTAAGTTAATTAAATTATGCACCCTTATTTCATTGCAAGCATCTCTGATGCGATTATGAATTTCTTCAAGTGTATTAACCGGAGTGGTATACACTTTTTCCTTCATGAATCCCCATACAAAAAGTCAAGTGGCGTTAAATCGGGGGATTTAGGAGGCCACGCCACTGGACTTCCACCACCTATCCACCTCCCCCGGTAGTTATTGTTTAGCCAATTTCTTACATTTCTGCCATAATAGGCCGGACATCCATCAAGCTGAAACCAAGAATGTCCTCTTAAATTCAAAGGAATGTCGTCCCACATATTAACATGTTCTTCTTCTAAAAATTGTAGGAAATTTTCTGAATTTACACGTTGTGGCAAGAAATAAGGTCCAAACACGTGGTTGCCGTAAATTCCAATCCAGACATTTGTACTAAATTCATGTTGAAAACTTCTTGGTCGAATGGCATGTGGGTTTTCATGTTCCCATATATGCAGATTGTGAAAGTTTACGATACCACGACGAGTAAAACAGGATTAATCAGTCCACAGTATGTTGGAGAAGAAATCTCTATTATTTTGAATGGAGTTAAGAACCCACCTACAATAATTAAGTCTTCGTTCGGCGTCACCTGGACATAAACCATGAACAGGTTGAAAATGATATGGGCGTCTGTGATCCCGTTTTAAAACCCGGGAAACTTTACTTTGGGAAATACCAAGAGCAACAGCAGTACGTCGAGTACTTGTCGTGGGGTTCCTATTAAATTCACGCAATATACTCTCTCCAATTCTATCTTGTCCACGGTTGTTCTGTCGGTCCCCATGTACATTTTTCAAACCCTGGTTAACAATTCGACGATGGATACTCACAAAAACGAAACTATGAGGTTGTCGTCTATTTGGAAATCTTCTCCGATACTCCCTAGCTGCGTACCTTGAATTCCCATTTGCGAACCCGTAGATAAAATGAATGTCGGCTTGTTCGTTATTTGTACATGTAAACGGCATGTTACACTAATTAAAAGCTGGCAAATCAAATGAAATAACTTTTTGAACTTAAAAACAATAATTAATAACAGTGAAATTATTCAAGATGAAGCAAGTGTTTGTAAAAAGTCAAACTGTCGTTTCAAAATATAAAATTTAATACTTACTTGTTTTCCAAGGAGTATCATATTTTGTTGCAATGAAATAAGGGTGCATCATTTAGTTAACTTAAGACGTTCTATTGTACGTCGCTGTAAAATGTGTATTGAAAAGAACGGTTTACATTTTGAACAAAGTGTCTAATTTTATTATACTAGTGTTATTGTTATTTATTTATAAATCGTTTTTGCTAAGAATTCTTATTAATTTCACAATTATTAATTAAGTATTGTTACAATAATAAATAAGGATTGTTAAAATTAGTGTACTAAACAGATTTCAATTTACAAAAGTCTTGTACTTGAGTATGGCTTGATACAGTGGCGGCTCTTTAATGAGAGCAAGTCAGCAGTGGTCTATAACTTATTAGAATCTCACTTAAAAACTACATACATGTTTATGCGAAATTGATAAATACATAATTTTACAGAAAGTATTGACCGCATAACAATAATAATTATGCATTTCTTTTTATACGAGGATAATAACAATGGATACTAAAAAAAAAACCGATAACCTACCTATTTATAAATGAAAATGTACTTGAAATTTTAAAGAAACGATCGTTAGGTACTAAAATGGCTCTAAATGTTTTATTATATCTTTTTTATTAAAAACTTTATATTCAATTATTCACATAAACCACATTACTTAACTTAGTACCACATCAAATACTAAAAATCAAAATAACTCGGAAACGCACATGAATTTCGAAACAGAAGAAGGTATATTATTTTTGTTAAACTGTATGTAGATAATGAAAATAACAGTTTTTTTAAAAAATAGTCATTGGCGTAGAAGTTCTGTTTATGAAAGGGGTTGAGCACCCCCTCCACTCCGCCTCTGTGCAAGTTTGTGAACATTCTTATCGCTTGTTTTATGCCCCTTAATTAATAGACATTATCCCCCCCAACATGAAAAAACCTAAGCATTCGTTTGAGTTATAATGAAAATTTGAGAAAAAAAAATTATATTCAACACCCTGTATCTCGGAAACGAAGCCTTCTACGACATATGTTTATAGAAACTTTTCTTTTTAGAAACGTGTTATATCTCCTGTTAAAGTTTGTCTACAAAAAACTGACTCACCCTGTACACACACACATATATATATATATATATATATATATATATATATATATATATATATATATATATATATATATATATATATATATATATATATATATATATATATATATATATATATATATATATAGTATAGATGACAGAAAAAGTGCATGCATAGTGCCACGCGTAGAGGACACTAAAATAAGAAAAAAATTTCCTATGAACTTAGGTAAGCAAAAAAGTTAGGGCCGATTCAAACAAGATTGATATCTGTATGTGGCGCCCTCTATTAGTAATAAAAGAACTAAGGGCATATTTGAATTATGCGTGATAAAAATCCCCTGTATACAAAATTTTTTCCGCTTATTACATCACTGTAAAAAGATATAAAAAAAAACAAAAAAAATAATTAAACTTCAACACTATATCTTTTAAATGGAGTTGCGGACCTAAGTTCATAGGAACTTTTTCTTGTTTTAGTGTCCTTTATCGCGTGGCACTATGCATGGCACTTTTTCTATGTCACCCTGATATATATATATATATATATATATATATATATATATATATATATATATATATATATATATACTAACAGAATATTATATGCAGAGCCGATGAACACCAACTAGCAATTAAACAGCACAATCCTTCATCGTCTTTAGCTACACATCATTTAGATACAGGACACCAAATTAATACCAACAATATCCGTTTAATTGCACCTCTATATACCTTACAAGCAAGAATTATTAGAGAAGCAGTTGAAATTGAAAGAAGACCAAACGCCCTCAATAAACGAGATGACACTTCTAGAATGCCACAAATTTGGAAGAATATCATTAAACAAGTTGATTCTACATTTCAACCAACTCCAAATCTTCCAGCAATTTCAAACACTTATGCTGCAACTATTCCAGGCGTCCCCACTTCTGCACCTTCTACATCACATACTAGACCAACTACCCGAAGTCAAACACACTCGTCCAGATTAAAATTAAATTAGTTACCTTGTTTCATATTTTGTACTTTAAATGGGCGTCAGTTTGTTTATAATTAACAATATCGTGGTCTAAATACCTATATGCGAGTATTCCACCGCCAAGTTCAAAACAAACAAAAAACTTGCTTATCTAACCAGGTTAATCGGTAAATTAAACACCTTGATCCGTCGTTACCTGTAAAGCATCAAAATATTTGCACGTAATCAAAATAGAATGACGTGATAATAGATCAGATGTTCGGTCATCAATCTCATTCACTCTAATTTTGCTTTCCTTAACCATATATTTTAAAAGAAACAAAAAAAAAACAACAAAATAACAAATAATCTAACATTGCCGCTGCAAGGTGGTGTAAATTTATCAAAAATCTTACCTTTTAAGTCTTGTATTTCATAAATAATGATAACGCTGTAAGGAAGGAAGGGAATGAAATATAATCTAACATTTAATAACGAAATAATACGCTAAAATTCACATCTATATATTAGGATTATAACGAAAATAAACAATCAGTGTTGGCGCAGTTATGATCAAATCACAAGCGAATAATTTTACTTCCGGACAGATGTAAAGAGCAACCGCAAAATGCTAACTATTAAATCGAGAAGACTTGCAAGTTTCAAAAATCCCTTGATCATCTAATTTAATTACCGTAATTTAATTAACACCTTAAGGGTATAATAATGACGTGGAAAACATAAATTTGACAAATTTTCATGATGTGAGTTTTTGGAATTGCGTGTAAGTGCGCGTGAGCGCGTGTGTCGGTGTGTCGGTGTGGGGGTGTGCGGGTGTGTGAGAGTGAGAGTGTGAGGGTGGGTATGTGAGGGTGGGTGTGCGAGAGTGGGTGTGTGAGAGTGGGTGTGTGAGAGTGGGTGTGTGAGAGTGGGTGTGTGAGAGTGGGTGTGTGAGAGTGGGTGTGTGAGTGGGTGTGTGAAATTGAGTGTATGAGAGCGGGTGTGTGAGAGCGGGTGTGTGCGTGTGGGTGTGTGCGCGTGGGTGTGTGCGTGTGGGTGTGTGCGTGTGGGTGTGTGCGTGTGGGTGTGTGCGTATAGGTGTGTGCGTGAGTGTGTGTGTGAGTGTGCGCGTGAGTGTGCGCGCGAGTTTGCGCGTGAGTGTGCGTTAAGTGTGCGAGAGCTTGCGCGAGAGTGCGTGAGCGAGAGTGCGTGCGCTAGGGCGCGCGCGCGAGGGTGCGTGCGCGTGGACGCGTGCGCCAGGGCTCGTGCAAGTGAGCGCGTGCGAGTGAGCGCCTGAGAGTGAGCGCGAGCGAGTGAGCGCGAGCGAGTGAACGCTTGCGAGTGAGCGCGTGCGAGTGAGCGCGAGCGAGTGAACGCTTGCGAGTGAGCGTGTGCGAGTGAGCGCGTGCGAGTGAGGGTGTGCGAGCTGGGAGCGTGCTCGCGTGCGCTCTTTCGCGCGTGTGCGCGTGCTCGCAGTACCGACATTAATCTCTAGTTTTTCTTTATCGTTATGTCCATCAGGTGTTATAACATGATTAATAATTTTAAGTGAATTTCTATTAACCTGTAGTTTGTTAAATATTATTATTCATCTTTCAAAAATTCTGGTCATAAGTATGTCTAGCTCGAGCCACCAAAGATTTTATTATATTAATTTCTTGATGTGGATGGTGGGTTGATAATTTATGAAGGTACTTATCGGTGTGTAGTGGATTTCAGCAAACCTTAAAAGATGCTAGTTTTAGATATTAGTATGTCAACAAATAGTAAACTTCCATTAGTTTCATTCTCCTTGATAAGCTGAATGCTTGGATGAATACTAATCCCTCTAAAAGAAACTATTGAATATATTGATATTTTTCCAACAGAAATGACGATTTTTTTCAGCATTGTTTTAAAACAACTTATTAGCAGTGGAGTAATAAATTCTGTGAACAGCTTACTCCTATTGTAGTTAATTAATACATGAAACAATTTGAAACATTAGCTTTATAAAATGCACTCAAAAGCACTTTTAGTTTGGTATGGATATGTTGATTACACATTTGCTATTCAGAGATATGGAGAAAAAGCACTACATGAATTTTAGTTTTTTTAAATGATACTCATCCAAGCATTCAGTTTACTATAGAGAAGGAAATTAATTGAATTAACCATTTCTTGACATACTAATATTTAAAACTAGTAATTCACGAACCTTTGAAGTTTAAGGAAAGCCGACACACCGATGGACACCGTCATAAATTATCAGACCACCATCCACGTCCAAATATTGGTGTATTTAGATCTTTAATGGATTGTGAGCTACACGAACTTGTGATCTTGAATTTTTGAAACATGAATAAATAACATTTCACAAAATCACTACAAGCTAATGTATATTCTCTTAAAGCTGTTAATAGTGTCCTTCCACCTGATAAACATAACCATAATGAAAAGCTAGTACTGAATGTTGGTATTGCTTTTCTTCCCTTTATAAGTAATGTTACAGGTAGATTTGAAAAAACCCTAATTAATCATGGCTTTAGGACACCTTAAGGTGTTTCAGACCCATTGTGGTCTTCCGGAGTATATAAGTTATCTTGTTCTTGTGATGAAATATATATTGAAACTACAAACGTAGCTTTGATACAAGACCTAAAGAACATATGAGACTTTGTAGATTAGGTCACCCAGAGAAATCTACTGTAGCTGAGCATACTTTAAATAATCTAAATCATGACCTTCAGTTTGATAATATAGAAATATCTTCAAGACACAGACTCAATATTACGTTAGTTTACAACGTGAAGCTATATAGATATATAAACATCATGATACTCGTAACCTCAATAGGCAAGGAGAAAATCTCTCTTCAATAATATATATATATATATATATATATATATATATATATATATATATATATATATATATATATATATATATATATATGTATATGGCATAAGTTTTAGATTACAGTAGTTAATCTACTCTAGTTTATTTTTACTTTTGTTTATTTCTCATATATGTAAACAAATTTTAACAAAAAATTTTTAATAAGCAACGTCAAACCTCACAATACCGGAATTTGAGTCGTCGGTATTTAAACACGATAATCCCTCATTTTTTATCTGACATTTTGAATGTTTTAATTTTGACAAATAAATTATAATTAGCGATCTTAAAAACGCCCCGGATTTCTAAGAAAATCGGTTTATAAATTAGAAAATGCAGAATTTTGCACCCTAAAAACCATGCGCCACTGTTTTTTTTTTAATTATATAAAAAAGCGTTAGTTTGTTTTTTTAATTTTGTAGTTCTTTAAAATTGGAAGCAATGAATTTTTTTAATCATCTAAACCCCTAAAAATGCCCTGCCACTGGTTGCATTTTGCTCATTAACCAACTTGACCGAGATTTTATGGCAAATAATTTTTGTGCCAAATTTCATATCGATTGATTTAATGCTTCAAGATAGATCTCCCGCACACGCACACAGATAGACACGAAATTTTTTAAATGTGTTTTTCGTGTTTTTTGCGCCATAAAACGTCGAGAAACGCAAAAAAATTACTGCATGTTGAATAGTTTGGATAACCGGTATGCATTCCCTACTATGAATTCATTCGGTTTACGACAATCGATAAGTATTCGCCATTTTTTGCCAGAGACATCTTCCTTTTTACGAGCAACCCGCACTGGGGATAACCATGCACCAGACAAAGCTTCAGTGATTTATTATTGAAGAATTTTGGTAATTTTCTGGATTTGCTTCATCTTTATGTACTTTGGGACACTTACACCTTTGTGAGGTTAGAATTTCGTGAATGATTGTTAAGTAGTAGTCAAGGTATCTCGTTCTAAATAGAAAATTAGGGTAAAATTTTCACACTTTACTAACAAAATATTTTTCTTCTGAATTGAGGTTATCTGAGCTTAACGGTTGGCTTAATTTAATGTTTCTAGATTTGACTTGTTAAATTGATATCTTGGGTCTAATAAATTTACCCGAATGGAAAATTTTGAATTGGTAATAGTGTTTAGGAAATTTTTCCAAGAAGGACTGTGACGAATAAGATCGCCATCATGTATGGTAATTTCGCGTACAGAACCTTTAATTTTGGAATTTTGAACATTGAGTTCTGTAAACGTTTCCTACAGGAACCATGAATGTTGAATTTTCATTTTTAATTTTAAAATTGATTGGCATTGAAATATCAAATTTTGATGTATTACATACAAAATTTAAGTTTTACACAATTTTTAACAAATCATTACTTAGTAGACAAACTAGTGGTACATTGTGCTATACCATGATAAGTATGATTTCCATCAAACTGTATAGAAAAAGTAACAATATCTAATGTTGAGGCTGTTTGTTGTTACATCCGAACCTTTTCTTTTAATAATTTTATCCATGAAAATGAATTAGTTACTTTTTTTTTTTAATGGATTAAAACTTAATTATAAAAATCTCTGCACATGTACCAACACAAAAAAATTTAAACCACTGGTTTTGTCACGTTATTGATTAACTTATAGAGAATATTCAGCTTTGACTAAAATGGACCATCCGTAGAGTAGCAGAATCCTCCACGGTGGCTTTCAAGTTTAAAGGATTCGATACCGAATCATTATTAGGATTACTAGAAATTATTTGCTGTACGAATAACTTTTCGCCCCTTTTTTATCAAAAATTGGGCATTTATTGTGAAAAACGGAACCTACTGTTTGTTTCGAAGTATTGTCTACCGCTTGCCACTACTTTTTTCTATCTTTTTGGAAGCATACAGATTCCGCGTCGGAAGAGTGCTTCATCATTCGAGGCTATCCACGAATCGACCCAATTTTTGATATCTTCATATGATGTGAAGTGTTGTTCAGGCAGGCCATGCTCCATCAATCGAAGTAAGTGAAAATTAAAAGGAGCAATGTGTGCTGAATACGGAGGGCGGGGTGAAACTTCCCAATTGAGTGTTTCCATACAGGTTTTGACCGGCGCCTGCGGCGCAACATGTGGACGACCAATTATCATGCAGGTGTATAATTTCCTTCAGTGGTCAACTTTGTTCGAGAGATAACCTCAGTAATGGTTTCGCTCGGTTCCAGCAACTCATAATATACGAAACCAAGCTGATCCCACCAAATACAAAGCGACAGTTTTTTCCATGCTTCTGAAGCATAGCCAGGCGGTTCCCATGATTTTTTAACTTTTGAGTTATCATAGTGGAAACATTTTTCATCACCAGTAAATATACGGTGTAGAAAACCCTTTTATTTATGCCTGACAAGCAGCATTTCACATCAAAAATCGGCGTTCAACGGTTCTCGACATAAGTTCGCTGTTTTTGAATCATGCCTAATATTATCAACCGATCTGATATTGCTTACTGAGTCACTCCTAATATAAATTCAAGTTTTCCTATCGTTTGCAAGTATCCTGATCCAGTAGTGCTTCCAATTCCGCGTCTTCATACGCTTTCGGCACTACTAACGACAACTTCTCTTACTAAAGGTAGGCTCACCATATGCTTCCACCGATGCGTCTCAGCTGCAGATTCCTTCAAACTGAAGAAGTAAACCAAAAGTTTCCGCAAATGATGCATATTCTGCTCAAAACTCGTCATTTTCGCACACAAAAGAATACATTATACTGACAAAAAATCACTAACTTTTTAAGGTTATTTTGTAGACAGTGATGTCCAACCTTATGATAATGACGTTTTACATCTGACAATTTTAAGCCTGGCTTACTGGTGGCGCCAGCTTTTGTCAAACAGCGGAAACTTTTTGTACACCTACGTAATTTAACGTTGTTGACTGAAACTTTGGTAGAATGTTGTTTGTCATTTTCTTTTTTCTTCACTTGAGTTTCCTTCCACAATGTATTTCTAAATCTCTTTTCTTATTCAGAAATCTAGACAATCATGTTTCTCCCGATGTACTATGATCTACTTACTTATATTTGTAGTTTAAAGAGTAACCAAGTATAACATTTATTTAAAAATCAGAGTGTTTACATTTTTTAGTACATTATTGATTACAGTTGCAGGTATGTAACTAAACAAAAATTGGATTTTATTAAAAATGTAATAACCACAAAAGGGAGAATCAATATTTAAGCTTCACATTAATATTAAATTGATAAGCACAGAACAATGAAATTTTCAAACAGAATTACAAACTAGGACAGTTTTTACTCATATTCTCTTTTCAGTAGCAAACACAGCAAACTACGATTGTAAAGTAATAAGCAATAAATGTAATTTTTTTTATTTGTTGGTGGCCCCGTAACAAGATAGGAAGATATTTTACAGTTACTTAAATAAATTAGTTTAAGCCAAATATTTATATAACGTTATGTATACAGCACTTTAAAATTGAAGTTTTTAACCAAAATTTGAATAAACTAATACGTAAGCAATGTAGACTGTTTTTATCAAAAGTTTCAATTCTGAAAACTAACTTGCTCTACTTGTTTTAATAATATTTTCACACAAATTAATTTTTATCAAAGTGTAATACTAAAGTTTTCCTTGTTAACTGTTGTTCGCTAAAGTTTAATTAAATGTTGAAGTTGTATACTTTCAAAACATTATAAATTGCGATCTATTTAACACTTTTTATTTGTGTTTTTTGCATAAATCAATTTGATGAACCTCATTATTTAAAGACCGAAGATATAGAGACATTGTAAAATGCTATTGGCTCATAAACCTACATACTATAAATTATTGAGGTTACTTTATCATGCTCAATTCAACCAAACCGTTTTCTACTTTTTCAGCAACATCGATTACACGCTCGTTACGTGGCTGGAATTTTAAGAGAATCGATAACACAGCTAAAAAGGTTACCAAATTTGAATCAAGCATCAACTGCAATTTCAAAGCAAGTTACGATATGTGGAGATTTGCATGGAAAGTTGGATGATTTACTGGTTGTTTTTCATAAGGTAAGTTGAGTAGTATTAAACATGTACTTTTCAAAATGTATTGCGTTTTACTTAATTGCGGGTTGTAAAATACAAGCGCACACGCACATACAATGGTGTAAAATTTAATTGATGTATAAATATTTACCCTCGAACACATATCGCTAACATTTTTCATGTTTTTCGTTCAAATGATAAATAGCATTAGACTTTAAATGAGAAATTGTTACTTAATGTGTAATGAAACAGTATACCATGAGTAACATGGTTTGCCATATATGAATATAATTATAAAGCTAACAATTTGTATTAAAATGAAATCTTGTTTTGTGGTTTCTACTGATAGTCAAATGGAAGCCAGGAACTAATGTATTTCAGTGCAAAATTTTTCAGTTTTTAAAATGAGATTAATACATTTAACGATTCCCTAGATTTACGACGTGGATTCATATTTTATAGGTGCGTCATTTGTTTCAATTACTTAGAGTGTATGTAAAACGAAATAGTATCATAATGTACAGTGAGTCCCATTTTCGATGATGTTTAGGGGTATCTCACTTACGAGTAAAGATACAGAGTTGCGGTTTGAACAATACTGTGCTACTTCTTTTGTGGGAAGAACGCTGGTATAAACAAAACTTTCATAGCCCGCTACATTTCTAATATACAGGGCGAAATTTAAAATCTTGCATTTTGGGACCCCCCTTGTATCTATGTTATCCTTTAATGTACGGCAAAGGTAAAAATTGGTTATTTTGCAATTCAGTCAGTTTTTAGCTATAAATAAAACTTATGGTTCTTTTAACGGAAGACTCTGTATATTTTC
The DNA here is from genome assembly GCA_036346205.1 of Vesta saturnalis. Taxonomy (NCBI): domain Eukaryota; kingdom Metazoa; phylum Arthropoda; class Insecta; order Coleoptera; family Lampyridae; genus Vesta; species Vesta saturnalis. The sequence continues at coordinate 3,306,037 of JARFJB010002472.1, read as the reverse complement.
TTGCGTTCGATTGGAAATTTTGTAAGCTTTACAAAAATATATGATACATGATGTGTATTTTAAATAATAAACCTATTTCACAAAATCTGCGTAATAACATAGTGTGTATTATACAGGGCTTTTCACGATGAGCGTTAATTAGACGTTTCTGGCAAACCAGACAACGGATCAACCTGAAAATATGACAATATACATAAATTAATATGATCTACACGCCTAAAATATTTTAGATGTTTCGGCGTTGCCGCTTCTACTATAAAGTAGCGACTACTTTGATTTTTCAAATAGAACACGCTGTATATAATATCATATAATGATTTCCTATTACTTTATCAACAACTTCATGTACTATTTCCCTATACCTATCTATTGCCGTTTTAGAGATATAAATTAATTTCGATTTTTTTTTACAAAACATGTACTTTTATAAACGCTGATAATTTTGAACTCTCTGGTACTAACACGATCAAATTCGAAATAGAGTGGAGTGATACCATGAGGATCTTCACTTCGAGTCATATTTTTATTAGCCTCATACAGGGTCTTTAAAAAATGCAGATACTTTGTTCACATGAAAAAAGGAGTGGAAGTCAATTTTTTCAAATGGAACACCCTGTATATTTACACATTTTTGAGCTTTACATCCAATTTTAGATTGACTTTAATCAGATAATGCTATTTCGATTTCGAACCGTTTTCGAGATAAACTGTTTCAAACAGAAACTGACGTGGTTTCCTTGTATTCATCACTTATTTTGAAATTTAACAAATTCCGTTCGATGTGCCTTCATCAGTCACAGATAATATAATGAATAAATAATTATTAAAATACTCTTCAACTATCAAATGAAACTTCTCTCCAAGGAATAGTTTTATTAACGCTGACACGAACTGAAAATAATTTCATGAATTAGTAAGTTAATTCAATTATCAGTGTATTTCAGAATATGTTCGAACACATCTCCACCTCTACTTAAACAAACATGTAATCTCTTCAAAAGTTTTCATGTGTAGCGCTTCTGATTAAGTCTGGAGTTAAACTATTGAAAGCAGTTCAAACTCTCGATTTCATATCTTCCATTGTTGTTACTGAGTTGGAGTAAACCATATTTTTAATGAAACCCCACACAAAATAATCTATTGGATTGCCATCTGGTGTTCTAGGAGGCCAACGAAAAGGTCCATTATTACCAATCCATCTGTTTTCGAAGATTTCAGTTAAAGCTTCGCCTACTGAACGAGAATTATGGGGTGGAGCACCATCCGTTTGGTACCATACACATTCTCTTCCTGGCCTATTATTTAAAATCATTTGAATTCCATTTCTCAGTAAATCTTCATATTTTGTTGCATTCAAATTATCATCATAAAACTGGGTATAAAAAATTGACTTATTCTTGGCACAAAATACACTAAATTGCCATCTTTCTTGAAAACCCCTTTGGCGAACTACATGAGGATATTCTGGCTCCCAATAATGACTGTTGTATCTGTTGAAAATTCCATTTTTGTAAACTTGGCCTCATCTGTCCATATGGTATTGTCAAGGAAATGTTCATCCTCTTCAGTCTTGATAAGTAACCATTCAAAGAATTCCACTCTACGAGGCAAATCAGTCTCTTTCAAATGTTGGACACAGTAGAATTTATAGGGATGCCATTTGTGCTTATTAAGAATGCGCTAAATGTCACGTAGGGTATACCTATCTCCCTTTCAGCCTCGTGTAGAGAAGCATTTGGAAATGCATTAAAAAATTCCAAAACTGTTGCCATTGTCATCATCACCCACTTCTGGCTTTCTACGAATGATTTTTGGACGAAACGTTCCATTCAACCTATAGTTTTATAGTAGTCGATTTATCACATTATTATACGGCTTCGGAAGTTATCTTTCATGAAATACTCGGCATGTTCTACTTGCAATTCTATTGCACTCACCATGAATAATTAATAAATTCAAGAAATCTTCATTACTGTTACCTAATCTTGACATTTTTCTATTATAATTAGTATCACAATCAGTCAAAACCACCAACGAAAGTTTGACGTTTCAAAATTGGATCATTTATTTTTCCAAAGCACACTGTTAAAAAATATTAATTTGCAATGTTGTACGGTAGAGACACTCAATACCTCAATGCATACAAATTGTAACTTTTTCTAAGGTATATATCAATTCCGAATTAACTGATTTGACACTGTTGAAAAACTAAATCGAAAAAAAATTTTATTACGTAGTATAAAATAGAAGTTAAATCTCAAAAATAAGTGATGAATACAAGGAAACCACGTCAGTTTCTGTTTGAAACAGTTTATCTCGAAAACGGTTCGAAATCGAAATAGTATTACCTGATTAAAATCAATCTAAAATTGGATGTGGAGCTCAAACATGTGTAAATATACAGGGTGTTCCATTGGCAAAAATTGCCTTCCACTCCTTTTTTCGTGTGAACAAAGTATCTGCATTTTTTAAAGACCCTGTATGAGGCAAATAAAAATATGACTCGAAGTGAGGATCCGCATGGTATCACTCCACTTCATTTCGAATTTGATCGTCTTAATACCAGAGAGTTCAAGATTATCAGCGTTTATAAAAGTACGTTTTGTAAAAAAAAAATTGAAATTAATTTATATCTCTTAAACGGTAATAGGGAAATAGTACATAAAGTTGTTGACAAAGTCATAGGAAATCATTATATGATATTATATACAGGGTGTTCTATTTGAAAAATCGAAGTAGTCGCTACTTTATAGTAAAAGTGGCAACGTCGAAACATCTAAAATATTTTAGGCGTGTAGATCATATTATTTTATGTATACTGTCAAATTTTCAAGTTGATCGGTTGTCTGGTTTGCCAGAAACGTCTAATTAACGCTCATCGTGAAAAGCCCTGTACAGCATTAGAATTACTAGGTCGTGAGTTAATTATATTAGGACATTACAAACATAGAAATTTTAAAAAAGCTGAATCAATTTTAAGGCAGAATAAAACTTAACATAATACTAACTCGATAGTAACCCCTTAATAGATTTTCACCTTAAAAGAACTGCTCAAAATGGTTGCCATTTTCCCGAACGCAATGACAAACAGTGGTTATTATTTTTAACAAAGCATTTAAAATAGTTATGAAACGTCGTTGAAAGTTTTGAAATGCCAGATTGGTGGTATTAATAGTTCTTCTATTGTCCGATGACGGGTACTATTAACCTTACTCTGCAAGTATCCCCATAAGAAAAAGTCTAGCATGAATACGTCAGGTGACCGTGGAGGCCATCTATTTGGTGATTGAGTACCGATTCACTTTTGCGGGAAATAATCGTACAAAAAAGGTCGAACAATTACAGCATTATGTACGGGCGCGCCATCCTGTTGGAAATGTATGAGCTAAAGGAACATTGTCTAGTAACATAGGGATCTTGCGAAATTTCAAGACATCTGTTCCCTGTAAGACTGCCTTCATAAATTCTGTATTCTACTTGTTGCCCCAAAATAAAACAAGCTACGCTAAATCCAAATCGACCCTGTTGCTCTCTTTCGAATAGCACATGATGGTTTCCTTGGGACCAATGCCTAGTATTATACCTGTTGAAAATATCGGCAATCGAAAAGTAAGCCTCGTCGGACCATATAATTCTAGCAAAGTTATTACCAATACGAATTTGTTCCAAATACCAGTTACAAAACAATAAACGACGTTCTGCATCCCCAGGATGCAAATAGTGAAAAATTTTAATCTTGTATGGCTTAAATTTGGTCAATATTCCTTGAACCCGAGTCTTGGGAACACCAATCTCCTGCTCTAGAACTCTGCATGATTGTAAATGCGTTGCCTCTACACATGCTAAAACGTTAACTTCATCCGTGTCACGATTTTCTTTATTATACTTTTTTGGTCGGGGTGGGATAAATGATCCATGTTCTACCATTTTTTTTTTATTCGAGAAAACATTAAAAGACAAGGTTGTCTTCTTTCTGGATATCTATAAATCCAAATGATATTTAAATAAAAAATAAATCTACATACGTCAAATGATAAATAAGTATTCAAACAAACCTGTTGAAATACAGTTGGGAAGCCTCACGGGAGTTGGATTGCTCTCCATGAAACAGACTAACCTATCATATTTGTCAAAATGTTGATAATTTCCATTTTCAGCCATTGTAACGAATACAATATTACGTAGAGAACATAAATTCTACCACTGACAGGTCTTTTTTGGCGGTTCAACATCCGCAGAAAATGTGCAAACGATAAAATACAAAATAAGTTAATGTTTATAAATTATATTTGAGTCACTTTCATAGCTAGAATCGGAATTAGGCTTCTTTTTTGATTTACTTGAATCTGTCATTTTACTTCCTTTGGAAGTTTTGGCTAAAATGAGCAAATGACATACCTTCAAAGTTAGAAAAAAACACACCTAAATCACTTCCACTAGTTGTATCGCAATTGGGTTTCCGTTTCGCTATTTTGGAATCATGTGCATTTTTAATATTTTTGAGAACCGATTTACTTGCTTTGGATGTTTCGGTTAAAATGAAGAAACTATATCAAATTATCAAAGGGAATTACAGAGACACCTACTTAGGTCACTTCCACTGCTTGTGTCGCAATTAGATATTTTAGATGCTTCGCTGCTTTCGATATATGATTTACCTGAGTTAGATGCTTGGGCTAAAATACGAAAAGAAGATATAGGTATCAATGAAAAAATGGATCCGATAGTACAAGGTGGCGCAAAAAGGATGGTCACATTTAAAATGATTATAACACCAACGATTTTACAAATAACTGTTATTATGCTCCCAGTACCCAATTACAAAAGATTATCTTATAAAGTCTCCAGTATAGAGATGAGTCAATAAAACAAAAAATCATGTACGAAAAATAACTTAGGGAAGATGGTGTCCTTCCTCGTAAATGCACTCCAAAAGTCTTGCCTCAAAATTCTCCATCACTTTCGCTACAGTTCCTTCTTGGATTGCCGTTATTTCCACACGCATTGCTTCTTTCAGATCATTTAAGTTTCCGGTCCTGTGTACGTAGACTTTTGACTTTAAGTATTCCCAAAGAAAAAAATCACAGGCTGAGAGGTCAGGTGATCTAGCGGACCAGTGGACTTCTCCAAAACGCGAGATGACGTGGTGGGGGAACATCCGATTTAAAACACTCATGGAGTCATTGGCTGTGTGGGATGTAGCCCCATCCTGTTGGTACCAAATTCGGTTCCGATTAACACGTAACTCCCGCAGTTTCGGCGTCAAAAAATTACCGAGCATGTTAACGTAACGTTCTAAGTTCATAGTGACTGTAGCGTCGTTTTCCTCAAAAAAATAAGGCCCAACAATCCCCAATTTTGAAATTCCACACCAAATTGTTACTTTAACACTGTAGAGGCTTTTAGTGTAATTATCTGAGATTTTGTGCTGCCCAATACCTACAGTTTTGCTTATTGACGTAGTCGTCCAAATGGAAATGAGCCTCATCTGACATCATAAGCACAACGTCATCTTTGGACAACATAATGCCCAACATTGTTTCACAAAAGCGTCTGCGGTGCTTAAAATCACGTTCATAGAGCTTTTGCGTGATCATAATATTGTATAAGTGAAACTTCAACTCGCTGTGTAAAATCCGCTGTAACGAGCGACGGCTGATACCCAAAGTTTGAGCACGACGCCTGGTGGAACGACGCGGACTTTGAAGCACTGACGCTCTTATATTCACAATGCTTTGTGGGTAACCGCCGTACGTGGACGCCCAGTAGATTTACCACTCAATACAGACACTGTTGTCCGAAATGCGGTCACGCAACGTGATATCGATCTACGATCAGGAATCAGTCCATCACGCGCTACACCTAAATGTCTTCGAAACAGTCGTTGCACGGTAATAAAAGATTCATTGTTTCTGAAAAACTGTTCCACAGCAAAAACGCGGTGCTCTACCGTCCATTGCGCCATCTCGCGGCAAACTGGCTACTACGGCCGACTTACAGATTACCGGCAGCGCTTCCTGCCCCTCCCCCCACTAGTACTACGCAGTTCAAATACGACCATCCTTTTTGCGCCACCTTGTACATACCACCGTTGTCACTTATCTTCGTCAGTAGCAGTATTATCTAGTAAAATTGTTAAAGATGTTCAGACCAATTTTGTGGAACTATACAATACAATTTTATTTAAGAATAACTAGATCATTAAAAAATTAAATATTGTTAAACTATCACAGCATCGTAATAACAAAGCGAGTAACGATAATAACTATGCTTTACTGTTGCTTAATTTTTCAAATTGTCTAATAGAACGATAAGTTTCCTCCTTATAAAGGACTGAAATATGAAACATAAAATATTACAACCTCATATAGGTAAAACACCCTATTATATTGAAAATTCTGCCGACTTTGTTGAAAAGATACATAATTTCAAAATTGAAGAAGGTGATATAATGGTCAGTTTTGATGTTGTTTCGCTTTTTACAAAAGCCCCTCTAAAAGAAACTTTTTCCAAAGGATATAACCATTCTTTTACAGCACTGACTTATTACGACTTATTTTCAGTTGAATAGTAAATTTTATAAATAGATTGATGGTGTAGCAATTTTTACATCGAAAAATTTGAAACATTAGCATTACAGAATACTCCTAAAACGCCTTCAGTTTGGTATTGATATGTAGATGACACATTTATTATTTAGAGACTTGGGAAAGAGGCACTACATCAGTTTTTTTTTATAGATGGTGTACATCCTAGCATCTAGTTTACCATGGAAAAAGAAACTAATGGAGGTTTACCATTTCTTGACATATTAATATCAAAAAATAATAATTCACTATCTTTTAAGGTTTACAAGAAGTGGACGCATACTGATAGATTTCTTCATAAATTATCCAACCGCCATCCACGTCAGAAAATTTGTGTAATTAAATCTTTAGTAGATCGAGCAAAACGACGTTGTGATTCTGAATTTAGAAATGAATATAAATATTTAACAAAATCCTTATAACCTAATGGATACTCACTTACCGGTAATCATAATGTTATTACACCTTCTAGACATAACCTTAAAGAAAAACCAGTTCTTAATGTTGGTACTGCTTTTCTTCCTTTTATAGTTAATGTTACAGACAGTACTAAAAAAATCTTAATTAAATATGATGTTAGCACTATTTCGACCCTACAAGATAAATTAAAGAGCATTAAAGGTGACCTAAAGATATTTCAAACCCATTATTATTAAGGAGTGTTATATTGTTCTTGTGGAAAAGTATGCATTGGAACCACAAAACGTAGCTTTGATACAAGACGTAAAGAACATATGAGATTAACGTAGATTAGGTCAACCAGAGAAGTCTGCGGTAGCTGATCACCCCTTAAATAATTTGAATCATGATATTCAATTTGACAATATGGAAATATTGCCAATGCAAACTCATTATGTTCGTTTAGTGAAGCTATTAAGATGTATAAATAGTCTCCGTTTAAACAGGTTTTCCCATCGTATAATTTAAAAAAAGGCATGATGATACGTCTTGACTTTAATTTTAATTTTAGCTTTTAGTGTCTATAGGTTTTTTGCTGCTTTTTTCCTAGACCTTGAAGTAAATTCTTTATCAATTATGTGTTGAATTTCCACAGCACTATAATTCATTGTAATTAGTTGAAATTAAATTAAAAAATTACATAAAACGTTGTGCATTATGATTTTCATTGTTAAATAGCACTTACACTTATTGATGAAGCCATTTCTTTGTTAGATTTAACTGGATTATTTCTATTTGTGAATTTGGAAGTATCGAGTGGTCTTATGTACCATAATACATGAATTATCTTAACCTTCCGCTACTGGAAATAAAATAATGTGCTAATTAATAAGAATTTGAGCCATGAACATTAAATTTCGATTGATAATGCCTTTTTCATTTAGCAAAATTAAATATTAATTGATTGGTAGTTACCTAACCATAACGATCTGTTAAAATTACAAATAAAGCTCCACAAATTAAATGACCTTATCAATACGTAACAAAAGTGTAATCCGCCGAAATATAATTGAAAATAAGGGAAAGAGAGAGAGTAATAAGTGCATATCTATGTAAAATAGCCAGAAAATATCGACAACGCAAGTGGCAGTAATATGCCGTCAAGAAAGTAAAATTATTTTGTACGATTCCGGACATATCCGATAAAAACCGAAATTCTGCGATTTCGTTTTTATTTTTTTCTGGCCTTATTAGTAAAGATAATTTAAAACTAATAAAACATTCTTAAATCCATTTTTAATGGTCCACAACATGGTATTTCTTATTTGCTTCTACAGCGCTTCGTCCTCACGCAACCATCATCAACTTTATTTTCTTAAATACGACGAAAACGAACTTTTCTCTAGTTAGTTACCTTATTAAATTCTGAATGCAGTGATATATCACACTTTATATTTTTCAACGTTTTGAACCTTAAAAACCACGTTCAGCTACAAGTTTTTTTGATACGGTCCTGTGCTATATTAACTCATAATTATTCATACAGATTAAAACTAAATGAGTACTAATGAGTAGAATATGAAATACCAAAATACTATACTTATTTAGATGGGGCGCCGCCCATAATACTCGAGATGTAAGAGAGTTTCTGCATAGGCAATTCTCTGGAAAATGGATTGGTAATCGTGGAGTGGTGGAGTGGCCAGCGAGGTCCCCGGATCTTTCACCATTGGACTATTACCTGTGGGGTCACTTAAAAAACAAAATATACAAAACCGTTCCAAATGATATTGCGGAATTACGAGAAAATATTATAAATGGATTTAATTCTTTACCAAGGCGTCATATTCAAAGGGCAGTACAAAATATGTGTAAATGAATAGAGTTGTGTAGGGGTGTAAATGGAAATCTGTTTGAACATTTGTAAACTGTACATTCTAAACTAAAATTATGTATTTTTTCGTAATTTACTATTTAGCTATTTCTGTTAGGGGTTATTATTAAGTGGATATTAGTTATTTTTCATTAGTGTCTAGTTATTATGTATTTTATCATAATAAATAGTAAAGTGCAGTATTTTAGTAGTTCATATTCTATTATTTAATACTCTTCTAGTTCAGTTTATGTAAGTAATTACAAGCTGAAGATAGCGCATGGATCGTATCAAAAAGAATTTAAATGAGGGTGGTTTTTAAGGTTCAATACGTTGAAAAACATGAAATGTGATATACCATTGCATTCAGAATTTAATGAGGTAACTAACTAGAGAAAAATTTCATTTTCGTCGTATTTAAGAAAATAAATTTGATGATGGTTGCGTGAGGACGAAACGTTGTAGAAGCTAATAAAAAATACCATGTTGTAGACCATTAAAAATGGCTTTAAGAATGTTTTATTAGTTTTAAAGTACATTTACTAATAAGGCCAGAAAAAAATAAAAACGAAATCGCAGATTTTCGGTTTTTATCGGATGTATCAGGAACCCTACAAAATAATAATTTTACTTTCTTGACGGCATATTACTTACCACAGGATTTAGCAACTTTGCTCCAATGTAATCGTCTCTCAATATTTTACCGTTCCCGAGATCCCTATACTGAGAAGCGAATTTGTTACAGCCTTATTATATATATATATATATATATATATATATATATATATATATATATATATATATATATATATATATATATATATATATTTACAACGTGTCCCAGATAACATTTCCAGCATGGGGATCTCGCTTATTATAAAAGATACAGATTTAGTTAAATTAGATGAATTACTCCTAAGGATTAGTGAAATTATAGGACACTCTCCAATTTCCAAATTTCCATGGATTTTAAGACTTACGGCAAGAAAAAGAAAAATTTCTTTTTCTTATAATATCTTTTTTGTTATATTAGATATATAAATTTTATTTGCACTTTCTTAAGATATTTTTTATGCAGAATTTAAATATCAATTTGGATTTTTATTTGCACTTTCTATTTTTTAGTTTCAACCCCTAAATTAAATTTTTCTTATGGAACGACAAGTCGGCTTTGAAATAATTGATCGTGTTTTTTTATCCTCTTTACAATGATATAGCACATGTACTATCTATTTTTAAAAACAGCAAAGAAAATTTAAAAAAATGTATTTTATTAAAGACTCTAACAATAAGTAGGCCGTGAAACATGAGAAAACGACAAATAATAGATAACAACAAGAGTTAAGCCGGTAATAGTATTGGAGATAATTATTCAATTATAAAAGAAGTTCAAACCATTGACCATTCCGTTCCAAACATAATTGTGCCCTGCGTAGTGTCGACGTAAATGCTCTGCCAATAGAGTTTTACAGAAGTTTCAATAATAAAAATTTTTCCCATTTGTGACCAACTATATATATATATATATATATATATATATATATATATATATATATATATATATATATATATTGATTCTAAAATAGGTGGTCAAAATTAGGGATCTGATGCAGGATAGAAATGCAAACAAAAAAGTTCATGTCAACTTGGGTCGTAGTTTTCAATTTGATAAGTTAATTTATGTTATATTTCCGTTGTTTTTCAATAAATAGCTTTCAAATTTGTAGCATTGCCTACAATTCTTATGCCGAATAACGTGATTTATCTAATTTCAATGTACCGTGCAGATGGCGCTAGTTGCGGCATATTTTTGTGGTTAAAAATGATGTAACCTTTTTCTAACAAAAAGTATCAATTTTTCAAAGGCATAATTTATTAGATTCTGCGATCAATATAAGCTCGCTATCTGTAACCATTTCCGAATAAAACTCAATTTCACATTTCAATTCTCAATTATTAGTATTATTACAATTCGGGGAAGTCAGTAGAATATTATTGAAATAAATGATTATAAACAGATATGAATAAATTACCGATAATGATATCATTTCAATTCTCAAAGTGTCCTCCATTTTCCTGTATACACTGTTGCAGTCTTCTCATAAGTGAAAATACTACACGATTTAGTCTTTGCTCTTGTACTATTTCATTGAAAGCGTCTTCAATTCGGTGGAGCAGTTCCTCAACAGTTTCAATCAACTGAGCATATACTTTATTTTTCACTTGTCCCCAAACATTGAAATCCATAGGATTGAGATCTGGTGACCTAGGGGGCCAAATTAAAGCGGCCTCATTGCCTCGGCCTATCCATTGACTTGGAAAATTTTCGGATAGCCATATACGACACTGTCGACTAAAATGGGGAGGGACCCCATCATGCATGTACCATAGGACACGCCTTCTCGCTAAAGGAATGTCTTCCAAAAGTTCATAAAGTTGGTTGGATAAAAAATCGTGGTAGGTTTCTCCGGTTAAATTACCTTGGAGAATGCGGTAGCCTAGAAGTTCAGTCCCAAGTGTTGCAGCCCAGACATTAATTTTGAAAGAATGTTGGTAATGAGTAGTTTTTCTGGCCGCGGATTCTCATCGGCCCAAACATGTTCATTATGCATGTTAAACACTCCGTTTCTGGTGAAAGTAGCCTCAACGCTAAAGATGATATTTGAAAGAAAGTTGGGGTCCTGTTCATGCCTCCTCAGGAGCAATCCACAGAATCTCATGCGTATGGGTCTATCACCTAGCAAAATATCCTGGACTTGACGGTAATGGTACGGATGTAATTGTTGTTGTTTTGCAACTCTCCAAACAAACTGGTTGTGACACTTGAATTTGTAGTGACACACGCCTAGTACTAACAGTGGGATTATCTTCATTAATATTCTCCTCATTTGCAACTGATCTCACCGTCCTTCGTCTTCTCCTATCAGCAACCTGTATAACAAATAAAAAAATTAAAAAAAATGTATTTTGTTGTTACAAAGGTAAATCGCACCACGGTCTAGCTCAGTTAGGTACAAACTTATAAAACTTACTAAAATTGAGAACTCGTTCATCAGGTGTGAGGAAAGCAGAGATATTTTCATAGATATAATCAGTATTAGCATTTGTTTTAATTGGGCACCACTCAATTTCTAGGTTTAATAAACAAAATACAACAAAAATTGAGAAAGGTTGTATCTCAGAACATAATAGGTAATCTGAATAAGCACCAAACATCTGTATTTATATGTATATTTAATAAAGCAAAATGTCTGATTAATATCAGAATAAAATAACTAAAACGATGCTTCTTGTACTGCCTTACAATCTTAAAATCACTAAATTAAACACAGTAGATAAACGTACAATCTATTGTTTATTATATTATTATATAATTTATTATTATTATTTCATAATGAAACGTGTTCCTTTTCTTAACCATATCAAAATAACACTAACTGATTTGTTATTTACTTAACTGCACTAAAAGGATAAGTACTTGCTTGTACAAAACAAATATTTTAATCTCGTCTTAAACGAACTGTAGCTTGAGAATTTTCATTTCCAATTCCAAGACTAATATACGATAATGTAAAGGTAATTTCCATTTGTAATTAACGTACAAATAAACGAAACATAAACCTATAGGTAAGCACTATGAGTTTCATCTGTATTCAACATAAAATTAGATGAACCGTACTAACATTCAATGATTGGCACAAAATGTTGAACCTACAATAATTGAAAGATATAACGAAAGCAGCTTCGAACGACGAAAGCTGTTTATAACGACGAACGCAGAATATGTCTAACAGCATATGTGATTGATGCACAACAAAGGTCTCCATTTATGTTCATAAAGATGACATTGCATTAACCTGCCATTTTAACAAAGTAACTGTTCGTAACGCCATACCCACGCTACTCAATGATACGTAAATTTACCAAAATAAAAGCTTTTTCTTGAAGATAAACTGTATTCTTATTCCTACCTTTGTTCCCTATTCTTATTCTTGTTTCCCTATTCTTATTCCCTATTAAATATAATATATAGAAAATGTAATTAGAAGCCTTTACATACCTTATAAAAGGGAAGCAAAACTTAAAAAAGATAACGTCAGAACTTCACGGCATAATATACGGAAATGCACAAGCATGTGATTTAATTCACGTTGCGCATAGAACTGAAATTGGATGTCTAAAATATACACAGGGACATTCGTAATTATGTAGACTGAAGAGAAAATATTGTGGTATAAAAATTTAATTATTGAACGAAAAGAGAAATGCTTAAAAATACTAAGGTAATGTAAATATACTTATCGATAATAATGCAAATTTCGAAATTTAAATTATGGTAACGACAGACAAGAATTGGCACGTTACACCTGGGGCTTCAAAGTTCCACTTTCACGTAAGCGGCGCTCAGTAGATAGAAATGTTTTATAATTAGGCAGATTTCTTCTGGGATATTTTTCACTGCACCGTCTCACAGCAGCCCGTGCACTTCCAAGATATTCGCCCAACACCAGCAGCATATCAACATACTCAGAAAATGTGTAGAGTGGCATTTTAATTTAACAACGATGATTTCAAACAATTTAAACGTTAATGACAGATAGCGAAATATTAGCAAGCTACTGTCAGTGCCTACTTTTTTTACGTTTCAGTGCCTTACGAATGCCATTGTATGATTGGATTACACACGAACAAGGTCCACGTAATGCAAAATTTCATTTGTATCAACAACGGTTGTAGATATCGCATTTCATAAGTTGATTGAAACTGTTGAGGAACTGCGGAAATATATTCTGCATTTTTTAGAGTAAGTGGAAAATTTTTGACGTCAGCGTTTAGCGTACTGCCGCCATCTTGAACTTTATTAAATAAAAACCTAGGTCGAGTGATATGTCACAGACAATCTTATTTTTTCCTCTTTCCAAAAATATTGTCAATGTACCATTTTAATATGAAATTGTGAGAGAAATTTAACAATAGTATAAAAATGTATTTTTAAACAAAACTTTATTTAAAAAAATTGGATTAATAAAACTCATATTTTATTAGACATTTCGTAGTAAAGTGGTACATTACGAATATTTTTGGAAAGAGGAAAAAATAAGCTTATCTGTCATATATCACTCGACCTAGGTTGCCGTTTAAAAAATTCAAGACAGCGGCGTTATCCTACTGATGTCAAAAAAATTTGACATGTACTCTAAAAAATGCAGAATAAAATCCCATTCATCGTCCTAGAATTTCATAATTATCCCTTTATAACACTCTGCTGCGAGACTTTTTCGCAACCCGGTATATGCTCACTATGGGTGATAAAAGGGAAGCCATCACCATCCCAAACTCTTGTTGGTAGAATTTGTCTTCTACTTGGAAACATGCAGTTCTAATACAAATTGTCAGAAGTTCGATTATTTTGTTTACAGAGAGTAAATTCCAAATATGTTTGATTTGTAATTAAAGGAAGTGTAGAACTGATTTGCATACCACGTGTACACATATGTTGATATCAAAAAGTTTACTTCGGAGAAAACTAGTAGAAAAAGGGATATATAGCAACCCCCGTTCAATATAAATAATGCATTGAGTTATACACTTCCTTTAATTTAAAATTAAATAGGGAATTCCAGTGCACGTGTTTTTCAATTCAATACATTTCTGTAAAAGGGCACCTCTTCAAATTAAATTCTAACTTTATGTCGTACATTTTTATAAATTTCATATGACTAAATAAATATTTATACCCACAAAATAGAAAATTATAATTTAGTTTAGGAATGATATGCAAGACTCAATGGGGTAACATAGGGATTTTATTTAGGGTAAAATTATGTTGTGTATTGCACACACACGGATACGCAAGCGCACACCCACATGCATACACACATATACAGTGTGCTCAAAATAATTTGATCGATAAGCAAAACTTTGTTCATGTCTATTTCTCAGAAAATATTATACAGATTCTATCAATGACGTACCGATTAGTGGTAAAATACCGATTATTGAAATTTTCTCAATAAAATGTCCTTCTTCTGCAAGATATCGAAAAAGTCTTGAGATTACATCTATAATTTTGAGATGTTACGAGACGTTACGTTAATTGACAATATAATAAATAGTAAAATAAGATAAGATTCGGTAGAAAATGTATTAACAAATTAATGCTAAAAGAATTAATGAAACAGAAAAAAAATAAACAGTTGAAGCTTGAACTCTAAATTAAAACAACTAAGTCTAAATCTATGTAATAGTTTCTGTATGCCGTCCATCTCTTTCGATGCATACAATTGTTCTCCATGTAAATGCATCCACAGTGTACGCAAACATTTTCAGGAATTTCCCTTGTACATATAACTGTTTCTTGTTCAAGTTCATCTAGGTTTGCAAAGGGTATGTTTTTGTACACAAAAAATCCAGGAATGTCATGTCGGGTGAGCGTGGCGGCTATTGATTGGTCGAAAGTCTACCAATTCATTGGTTGTTGAAATTCTGATTAAGCCACTCACAATGAATTCTAGTATAATGAGCAGGACAACCATCATTCTAATACCATATATGAACTATTAAATTCAATGGCAGTTCCACAAAAGTTCTCACAGATATGGTTTTGTAAAAAATCCAAATATCTTATACCATTTAAATTAAACAAATATGGCCCCAGCAACCTCCCGTTGTACATGCTACACTAAACGTATTTTTTGGTAATATTGGTTGCTCTGGACAATAAAAAAATTTAGATTATTTACTGACTACCATCTAGAATTTTGGGAGGAAACGATACCGATTGTTATGAAGGTCGATTCGTCGTAAACAAAATGTTGCTTTCAATGTTCCGGTCTTCTTCTATTACGCCTTGGATCCAAAATTAAAAATCCAATCTCTGGCGGTAATCCCAATAGTAAAGTTTACTGATAAACCGCGGTTAATAAAGGTGATATTTATTTTCCTTTTAATATTCGCAAGATGGATGAGTTTGAAACTACTTCCAGTTTATTGGAAATTTGACACGAACAAATTTGATGATGTTCAATTATTGTCTGTAACACTTCCATTTGGTTTATCTCGGTCAAAACGTTCTTTTTGTGCTTCTTTTTGTATTGCACTTCACTGTTTTTAAATCTTGCCAAAATACGACGTGACGTTAGAGTACTTGTGGGATTGTGAGAATGTCGTTGGTTAAAGATAGTAGTTGCTTCATTTACACTTTTATAATTATAGCCACATATTAAAACTAATTCAGCGTTTTCAATTAACGAAAGCCGACAAGCTGGCAATTTCGCAATTACTTAATTACAGCTTTGATACTTACGCAACTTTGAAGCTTTTATCAAACAAAAATCAAATTTCCATGGCCTATAAGAAAAAACCTTATTGAAAATAACAATGAACCTTTTAATTTATTAACCCTCAACTACTATCTTTTATTGACACTAACTACTATCGTGAGGTCACAAATGAACCCAATTTTTTTTAAACACATTTAAATTAGTAATAGTAATTGATGATTTTTTTTTTGAGTATTACAGAACACATATTTAGTTTAAAAAAGGATATTTTTAATAGGATATGGTATTAGGGAACAAAAATAACTTTGCTTCTATTTTACATTAAAAAAGAGGTAACTAGTTAACTAAACATAAATTTGTTAAAAATAAAAAATTAAAAGGTTGCTTCTTGTTAGTATGGTTAATAATGATAACACCTTCACCTGTAACAAGAAAAATGGATTATAAAATTTATTGCAAAAAAATAACGGTCATTTTTGTAACCACAGGGTATTTACATTACAGTTATATCGATATACGAATTTTATTGTGCTAACCTATTCTTTGCACGAAGTACAGGTGACTTCTTGGATTGAATGGGTTTTTCAGACTGTCCTATGGCATCCTGAACAAATGATGGAATGTTTGGAATCTTTAGTCCTTGGACACAAGTAGCTCCTACGCATCACCGTAGGACCTTCTTGCCTTGGTTATTCTTCACGCGCTATTTCTGTTCCTGATGCTTTTGTGATTATTGAACGCAACTCCTTCGCAAAGTTTTGCATTTCAAGTCTATTTTGCAAATGCTCCTTGATAAGACAATCCCAATTCCTCCATAAAATCTGAGCGGTTATTTTTTAACGCCAGGATTAGCGGAGAGAAAAATAATATGACCATTTACTATAGCATTATAGCATACCAAACAACTAAAGGTCAATGACGGCACCATCTTTCTAAGCATTTTTCATCAAAGGCATCAACTCCCCCTTTTGTAGCATTGCAAAAAATAATTATGAGTGTCTTTAGTTCGCCAACCAGGTCTAATGAGGTTATCACCAGTAACATTCCGGTTACTGTTCGAAATTGATTCTACTAATCTAAGAACTGATCTGGTAGGTATGGGCAGCTTAGAAGGATTTGCCTCATTCGTTTTACCAGTATACACGAAAGCATTTGACAAAGAAAGCCAAGCAGCAATTTCATCTATGGTAGCATATTCGGAACAGGTGTAGTTTGCTATACTATTAGATATAAAATCATTAAACGGATAGGGTACTGCTGCAATTCTATCAACATTGACTATTGTTTCTTCTCGCATGGCATGCTTGTCGAATCTAATTGCTGTGAGCAAACATAAGAAGTGTTCCTTTGACACTGTTGCACGGAAACTTGTCTTCCCTAAGCAACCAGTTGAAAATAATGAATTTACATTCTCGTGAGTAGATTTGAATAAACCAGAAAGGTATATAAGACTCAAAAAAGCTTTTAGTTCGGCCTCTCCCAAATGATCAACAAAGGTACAAGGATCCACATAATTCACACTTAGTTTTGTGGTTTTTTCATTTGTATACTCTAAAATGTTTGACAACATATCGGGTGTTATAACAAGAGACCTGCCTTCAAGTGGACTGGATGGTGTAGCTTGTAAGGCAGATCCACGAGGAAGATGACTAATAAGACTGTGTGCGCGAACTCTTGATGGTGGAGGAGGGTTTTTAGCCCACTTATAGCTGTTTCGTCCGTAGTAATAATTTGTAGAAACTTCATGATCTGATTCAATGCCAACTTCGTCTCCCGATAACTGATCTTCGTTACTACGATTAATTTCAGAGGCTGTGTCATGTTCTGAGTGTTCACTTTCATTGTTGGTGTTACTGTTATTTGGGTCACTATTACTCTCAACATTCTCAGGTATATCTTCTGTTGAGTCTAGAAAGTCAAAAACATTATCCGCTATCACTGGTACATTGACAATTCTTAGTACATTCCGATATAATAAAATAATAATAATGCAAGCCAAATCCGAACCCAAATTCAAACTACGTGCGATCAGCCGGACGGACACTCAAGTACTAAGCGGCACGATAAACTACACACTGAAGTGGGATAATACATCGGGAGTCTGCGTGTTCAATCAAATCATCACTCAGATATCCACCGAAATTTGGACAGTGGAGACGAATTTGACCCCACGATAGTGGTTGAGGGTTAATAAATAGATTTCAGTTGTGAAAAATATTAGTTTTACGTTTACAAGTACGGTAATTTAAACTAATTCGGTTTGTTCGGACCCGGTCTACTAAATCTCTAAAAGTCATTGATCGACGCCAATGCCCTTGTTTCCATTTATCATTTAAATATTATTTTTTAGGTAGCATTTCCTAAAATTTTCAACTCCTTCTTACCAAATAATTCGGCTAGTACTCTTGAATTCAATTTTAAACCGAAAATTGAAAGAAAATAATTTTCCAACAACAAAACATCTCGATATGTCATTCAAACTTCATATGTGGGTATGTCAATTAAAATAATCAACTATTTCCTATAACCCTTTTTGATATCTTGCAAAATTAACTATCGGTCATTTACCACTAATCGGTATGTCACTGGTAGAATCTGTGTGTGAATTGTGTGTGGTTTCGGGAAAAAAGAAGTGCTAGGTATAACTGTTAAACCATTAACAATTTGTTAGCACTAGTTTATGTACTTAATTAAAATATATTGAAGAATTACGCCTATACAGGGTGACATAGAAAAAAGTGCCATGCATAGTGCCACGCGATAGAGGACACTAAAATAAGAAAAAAGTTCCTATGAACTTAGGTTCGCAACGCCTTCGTTTATAAGATATAGGGTGTTGAAGTCTAATTATTTTTTACAATGAAATTTTATATACAGGGGCTTTTTATCATGCAGAATTCAAATATCACCTCTATTATTACTGATAGAGGGCGCCACATACAGGTTTCGATCTTGTTTGAATTGGTCCTAACTTTTTTGCCTTACACTGTATGTCATTTTCAACTGGAAAAATTTGTTATTCCATCTTTTCTGCTTCAGAAAGGTACACCTTATTGAAGTCGCTAGGACCAACGGTTTACGAGAAAAATGCATCCAATGCATGCGAATTATCCAAAAGCGCCAAAGTGACTTATTTGCAAAAACAATGACATAACACTGCAACAATTAAATTTTAATAGGAATAATGAAGGGCAGTGATTAAAAAAAACATTACATTTCTAGAAGATGTTAAAATTGTTGTCCTTGTACTTGAATACATTTTTCAATTCTTCTTCCTAAGGATTGACGGCATCTTTGAAATATTCCTGGGTTATTACGAAATCTATCTGCGGAGTCCATAATTCTTATCCCTAGTTGCTCTTCATTATGTATGTCTACAGAATAAACATCATTTTTCATGAATCCCCAAAATGAAAAATCGAGGGGATTAAGGTCGGGAGTCGGGACTACCGAGCTAGCCAGGGTACAGCTCCCCCTCGGCCAATCCACGTATCGCCAAATCTCCTATCCAAAAATTTCCTTGCCAATCGTGAGCTAGCGCGCCATCATGCATGTAACGTATTCTACCAATAATAGCCAATGGAACATCTTCTAATAACGTATTTAGTTCGTTCTCCAAGAAATTTCGATTGGGAAATTGAAATGGGCCAATTAAGTCATTGTCAAATATACCTGCCCACACATTAATAGAAAACCCATATTGGTGACTTCTAATTATGGTTTGATGAGGATTTTCATCACTCCAATGGTGCATATTATGTAAGTTCAGAACACCATCACGGCTAAAACCAGCGTCATTAGTAAACAAAATTGAAGAAAAGATATCGTGTCTTTGATTTTGCAACCATTCGCAAAATTGTACACGAGGTAGATAGTCATGTTCTAATAGTGAATGAACTTTTTGGAAATGATACGGGCGAAGAAGTTGTTCCTTGAAAATTTGTCTAACTGATTCACGGTTAACATTTCGTACCACTGAACTTGTTTTCCTGGTGCTTGTTCTCGGATTATTTTCCACCATTCGTAAAACAGTTTCTTTGTTTCGAGCAGTGCGACGAGTTCTGGAAATTCCACTATTAACTTTTGGTTTTTTAAAACAGCCATCTTCACCCAAACGCATATGCACGTCAATAAATGCCCTATTATGGGGAATATGCCTTAATGGATATTTTTCTCGATAGATACGTTGAGCTTCGGAAGAATTTGATCTAGCTTCGCCGTAACACATAATTATGTCCCTGTATTCTTCCAAAGTGTAGTGAACCATTTTTGAAAGTAATTTTAAAAAATCGAAAAATCAATAAGAGAATCAATGAAAAACTTAATCAAGAACACAAAATACCTCTAACAAGACAATAATATTTTGACATGTCTCACAGATTTCGTTTCTTTTTCGTAAATTTCCAGAGCCTGTTATTTTCATTGCTCCAATAGTACATATTATTTTGTGTTCCTAAAATGGTTCACTATACTTTTGAAGAATACAGGGACATGATTATGAGTTACAGAGAAGCTAGGCCAAATTTCTCTAAAGCTCAACGTATCTATCGAGAATGATATCCTTTAGGACAGGTTCCTAGTGTTCGAACATTTATTGACGTGCATAGTCGTTTGGATGAAGATGGGTGGCGAAAATGTCTGTTTAAAAAAAAAGTTAACAGTGGGAGTTTCCAGAACTCATCGCACTGTTGAAAAGGAATAACCTGAACACATTATTATTGGATATTGTTGCAAGAGTGGAGTTTATGCTTGATGGCAAGCTAGCTCACTTTTCTTGAGTGGTAAGGAAATTTTTTGAAAGGATGTTTGGAAATAGGTGGATTTGTCGTAGGGGGCTTGTAATATGATCACTGCTCTTCAGTAATAAAAGAACTAAGCTCATATTTGAATTCTGCGTGATAAAGATCCCTTGTATACAAAAGTTCGTTCGCTTACTACGTCATTGTAAAAAGATATTAAGAAAAAAACAAAAAAGTAATTAAACTTCAACATCCTATTCTTTCAAACGAAGGCGTTGCGGACCTAAGTTCATAGGAAATTTTTTTCTTATTTTAGTGTCCTCTATCGCGTGCCACTATGCATGGCACTTTTTTCTATGCCACCCTGTCTAATCCGCCAAAATGAAAGGAGTACTAGAACTCATCATTATAAGCAAAAAAGTTCATATGTGCATGGGTCCGGAAATGCTTCGTTATCGATAATACAGGGTGTCAAAGTTGAACAAAACGTTTTCTTCAATATCTTTCGACTGTTTCGAAATAATTTCATGAAATTTCGTATAAGATGGTTTTTGAAATGAAATATTCAAATTTGTTGTCCATTTAGTTGTGGTCTCTAGAGGCCAAAGCAACATTTCGACCCCTTTAAATCGTTGCAATTTTTTGTGCTACACTGTATACCATTTTGGAAAAATCGATTCTCCTATCTTTCTGCTTAAAAGGTAATTTTAGTGATGTCGCTAGGAGCAACCGTTTCTGAGAAAACACATTTAAAACTCGCAATGTTTATTTATTTAAAACTTGTAAGGAGCACTAAAATATCCAATATTAAAAACAAGACAAGAAATTAATATTAAAAGTAAACATGTCCTTTGATAACAACTGTTCAAACAACTGTCCCAAAAAACCTCGTATACGAAATTTCATGAAATTATTTCGAAACAGTCAAAAATATTGAAGAAATCGCGATTTCTTTTTCAACTTTGACACCCTGTATCTCGAAACGAAGCATTCCGGACCCATGTACATATGGACTTTTTTGCTTATAATGATGAGTTCTAGTGCTCCTTTAATTTTGGCGGATTAGATAAGATTCACCCTGTATATATATATATATATATATATATATATATATATATATATATATATATATATATATATATATGTCTATTGCATATTCCGCCTCGTACGTCCAAATACAATTTAAGGCAAAATTTTGATCATCTTGCGATTTTTCAATGAACCATTCACAAAAACTCGTTGATCATATAAAATAGCCAGAAAGATGATGAATTGTTCTGGTTCTGTAGCGTCTTATTTTATTATTTTTTAAATGCGCATAATATTATATATGGATATACCTGTCTCTTGTTTCTAATTTTCTTGATGACGTTTTACCATTGTGATTTATGGTTCCTAGTACTGTAATTTTTTTCAGTTCATTTTCACCTTGAGCCTCCTGATTAATATTGTAATTTGCTCTAGGTTTAGTGAAAGAACCATAATTTTTTAGATTTTGTTGTTAGATTACCGGCTGCGTCAGAGTTTTCATTACTTTGATGTAACATTCCAGCATGTCGTATTTTTCATAGTTTTCGTACGCTTTGAAACACAAAATGAAGCAATCATTATCAAGATGAAAAACAACTTGCACAAAAACGTATTAACAATAATAACATTTTTCTTGCTTTAAAAACTTTTTTTTACAGAATAAAGCTACATTTAAATAAATATCTGTAAACTAAAAGGTGTCAAAAAAAAAAAGAAAGAAGCTCCATAATTATAGCTGCCTACTAGATATCTTTTATTATTGCTTGGAGATGATGCAGAATCCCACTAAGTAAACATTAGTGTTACTTAAACACATGTTTCTATTAAATTATTTTTTTTACATTCGTTTTACTGTTAGTATTTATCTTAGTATATTTAGATCAGTATTAATTATTTATCTTTGTTATGTTATTTATAATACTTGTTTATTTTATTTACAAAGTTTTCTATAACGTTCATTGTTTTTTGTTTCTTATTTCAGACTAAAAATATTTGAAGCAAATAAAAAGTTCCAGATAACTAAAAAAGTGTCGTTTTAGATCATGCTGCCATCTTTTATTAGACACTGAAACTGAGATGTCTGCAAACAGAATATTTAATATTGCAAATAATAACTAACATAAATATAATATGTGATACATCAAAATTTAGAAGATTTTACGCTCTTTTCAAAAAACCCAAAATATACAGGATGGTCGGTATGAAAAATTGCCGTTTAGGGTCGCATAAAAAAACCAAACACCCTGTATACAAACTGCCTATCGCAATGGATTCTACGTAAAAAGTGCTCTAAGATAGATTTTGCCAAAATCAGTTATCTATAATTAAATAAATCGACTAAACTGGAGAAACTCCCCTAGCGGTCAAACACCTAGGTTCATTGTTTTCTATCTCTTAAAATATAGTGTGTTCAATTTGGACCACCCTGTACATTAAATTAGTATGTCAGTGTAAAAATGCACTTCATTACAGAGTAAGATTGTTGTTTTTTGCTTTGTTTACATTTATATTTTTCACTTTTTGTACGTATTAAGTGACTATAATTTATAAAGTTCAAGATTGGGTAATGTTAATCTTCAAACTGATCACATTTCCTTTCTCTGTATTTATTTATTTATTTGTTACAAATATCTTCAACCTCTTTCAAATTGGTTTAACATTGCTGAATTGATCCATGTACCCAATCTACCAAACCCGTTTATCAGAGGGTGTCCTAACAGCGTTGATAATGAAGGATACAGTATGCATCACTGGATATAAAATTTAAAAAACTTTTAGCTATAATATTTTGTCATAACTCATAACTTTACTTTGCATCGAATATGAAATCGCAAAATTAAGGTTTACAATTTGGATGTATTTTGAAACGTAAACTTTAAATGCTCACAAAAGGTAGACGCTAATAAAGGTGTTTAATGCCATTTTTTCTATTTTCCGTTTTTAATAGGTCCATGAAACTCAAGTGGGTTTTATAGTGTTTCACTTTATGACACTGAACATTTTTTTGTTATGTAGGTAATGTATACTCATATTTGTTATGATTGGTGGATACTTACTTTATTAACAAAAATTAGAATATCGTCAAGAACCACTAAAAAAAACTTTCCTTAATCTTATTACAATTTTAATTGTAATTATTTCCTGTATTTGAATTAAAATATGCAAAATAGAGAAAATATTATAAAAAACCCATTCCCTTTGGCGTTTGTCGAACTCGTCCTTTAGAAAACTCGCCGCAATACGGTTCATTTATAAACTTGGACTAGTGCAATAAAAATGTATATCCAACTTGTTCTCTAATATACTTTTGTAATTTAATTTACCCTACCCTTCCTTGACACAAAAGAAATAAAACTTTTACAAAAGTTAGAGATTACACAAAAATTTTTCATTTACATTCAAATTAGTAAGGGTAATAAAATTATGTTACATTTTACCTAAAAAATGAGACTAACTTTTCAGCTATTCAGTCTCAAAATTTCTAATTAGAGTTAAGATATGTTTACGTTATATTAGACATCCACAAACAAGCTACATAATTAGCAGTCTGTGATGTTTTAGATGCTTTAACATCCTTCACTTTATAATCGCAAATGTTCTTTAGACATTTACTGCTTATCTTGCGTCAAATAAGTTTGTTTATTGTTTCGATATTATCAAAAGTTTGCTAATTTCAGAGCAACAATTTCTGTTAGTTTTAGGGATAGAATCGTTGTTGATACGTTAGCTCTTTTAAACTTTGCTATGAGCAACTATTTTTCTTCATACAACTTTGATACAGAATGGATAGGATCAAACCAGTAAGTCACTAAAGAGTTTAACAACACTGTTAGCCCGTATAAGTCATTTTATTGGACTTACCTAGATTTAAACAAAACAAACGGAAATAATGATTAACAGTTACGGCTGGTCTCTAGAATTCATTATTTTTTCTAGACTTAAATAACTATGCAGGATATTTACACTATTAAAAAATAATTGAATTTTCCCAAAAAATCACAATCTGTCAAAATAACTCCCTTTGTGAGTAATATAATTAACCATTGTCGGCATGTTTCAAAAACGAATGTACTGCATATATTATTACTTAACTCGTTACGTTATATATCATTGCCGTTAGGTTTTACGTACATACAGAATTGCGCACTATATATAACAAATGAAAGCGCTAATTCATACAACACATACGTAATAGTGATTATTAGATAACGGATTTGGAGAGATTTCAATCCTGTATGTAGAAGATGATTAATAATTATAGTTAACATCTTCCTTTCCTTTAACGTCGTAATTCGGTAATTCCTTAATAGTGCGAACATTTGTAACCTTATCAAATGCAAGTAAACACTTAGCTTTGTTGTGGTTTTTAATGGTATATTTTTGTATTTATGTTTGACACAAATCTACACGTTTCGAAAACACTGACAGTTATCGAGCTCAGTAGTTAGTAACATCTTTAAAAACTGATTACGGTGTTGAAACAAATTTATGAAGTATGAAACATAAGCCTGCTATTAATACAACAGTTTGATAAACGTATAAAGCCAACTATGGAATCAAATTTTAGTCAATAATAACTAGATACTTAATAGATGAAATACTGTTAAACTGCCTTGAAGATGACAAATTGAAATGTATAGATTTGCGTAAAACATTAATACAAAAATACACCATTAAAAACCCAAAAAGGCTAAGTATTTTAAATATGTGCAATGGTGAAAGTTTTCATTTTCGTATAACTGCAAACGTAAATGTAATTAATAGAGAAAGAATACACTGCGATTTCAATAATGGAATTAAAATATAATTTGTAGGTATATCTAATTCCCGTTAGATTCTAAAAGAATTCAATTCTGATTTAATGACGGAAAGATCAAGACTATTATTCAATTTATTTTAAATAAGTACATAAACTAGTACTAACTGAAAGAGTTAATGTTTTACAGTTATACCTAGCACTTATTTTTTCGAAAACACATACGCACGCACGACGCACAGACGCACGACAACGCACACACGCACACACACGCACACACAGCACACACCGCACACAGCCACACACGCGCACACACGACACACGCGCACACACAAGCACACACGCGCACACACGCGCACAGACACGCGCACACGCACACACACACGCGCACACACGCGCACACACCGCACACACGCGCCAACGCGCACACCACACGCGCACACACGCGCACACGCGACACACGCACACGCACGCGCACACACGCGCACACGCGACGCGCACGACACGCGCACACGCGCACAACGCGCACAACACACGCGCACACACGCGCACACGCACGCGCACAGCACACGACGCACACACGCGCACACGCGAACACACGCGCACACGCCACACGCGCACACGCGCACAGCGCACACACGCGCACACGCGCAACCACGCGCCACGAGCACAGCGCACACGCGCACACAGCGCACACACGCGCACAACGCAGCACACGGCACACGCGCACCACGCGCACTACGCAGCGACACGCGCACATGCGCACACGCGCACACACACACACACACGCAACACGCACGCGCACACGCGCACACGGCCACGCGCACACGCGCACAGCAGCGCACACGCGCACATCGCCACACGCAGCACTGTTACGCACAACTGCGCATGACGGTTTTATTTGCCGTAAGCGTAATGGACACCATGAAGTTATTGTACCACTAGAACGTTTGCAAAACATCCAAGGATGGCCGCTAACGTATACACATGTCGACGAAACACGATCCTATTCTGCAAAATTCACACGTTTGACGACTGGCTGCAGTCTACGCGTTTCTAGCCCGTACCTGCGACCACGCGCTCTTGTACACGGACACGCATGACAAGGTTAATAATCGACTTGCTAACATGAGTGGTTTCTTTTTCAACACTGTGTTGTTTTTAACGTTATTTGAGCATATTTTTATTTTGACAGTATTCTTAGAAGTTTTGTCAATCTTATTTCCATTGATTCCCGTTCATTAGTTTTCAGTTTGGGTTTTTACAGTGCCTATTCAATAATTATATTTCACATGTTTGCGTTTCTTTGGCTGCGTTATGTCTGATCTCTTTTACGTTCTCATCTTCACGACCCACGCGCATTATGTCAGACTTCTCTGAAGGATTAATATAGATTTACAATAAGCATCTAATTTATGATTTCTTTCTTCGTAACTAGTTGTGTTAGTTCTTTACCAACGATTTGATTTGCTATAATTAGTTTTATTTTGACAGTATTTCAAGGTTTGCATGGGCTAGCAATATTTCCATTGAATCTTCAACAAAGGTTCAGTCACTGTTCGTCGCAATTTTGGGTATTAATACAAGTGAAACTTCATACTAAATCATAATTTAAAATGACTTATCCTCCTATGACAGTTTGAAGAAATTACATTTGAGTTCTAATGGTATGTTATATGATCTCCTTTACGAAATTCAGTATTCACGACCTCTTGACAATATATCGATCAAATGTTATAACTAGAACGAAGAATTAGCCTATTATTGTTGTAAAAGCCTCTATAGTTGTATGATTTTATTCTTCGTGTAGTTTAATGATATGCATTTTAACCAACCTGTTCGTCAATTTGCTATTTTGCCTAAAATTAGTTTTAGGTGTGAACGATCTAGTTGAGCCAATTAAACTAGACCTTTTCAAATGGTACAATTTGCCATATGTTATCCTTGAATGTCTCTTCAACAAATTTGGTCAGTCTTCCGTCCTACTACGGTTAGACGTTTTTGAGGTAAGAGCATCTAATATCAATAGTGATTTAGAACTTGTTTACATACTAGCAGTTTGATGAAATCATTTTACATATTAAAGATGCTTTGAGTCCTAAAACCTTAGTAACAGTTTGTGCAAAATGAAATAATCTACAAGATTTGAACGTTTCAATGGTAATTGTAGCTATCACCCTTAGTAAAATTATGAAAGTATTAACAAAGATTTGAAATAATAATGATAGCAAAATTTATAAAATAAGAAACCGCAAAGAATAAGCCTGTTGCAATAATATTGTTTAAAACAGCCTACTATTGAATCTTATATTATTTTTTAGTAATGATTGATAACCAAAGTTGCCATGGATCAGTTTGCTTACTTTTTCGTGAGCCCTAAAGAAAGTGGTGTGAAGAATCTCACGTTGAGCGCGAAATTCTACTACGGTCGCGTTTTAATGGTACAATTTTCAATTATGTATAATCCTGAGTGTACATCTTAGTCCATTTAGTTGCTTCGGTGCCTTAGTACGGTTGGTACGCTCTTTATCTGCTCGTGGTAGAATGTGGTTAATATTAATGTCATTTAGAACCTTGTTTAATTACTCAGCAGTTTGAGTGAAATCATTTTCTACGTATAATGACAGAGGATGCTGTTGAGTCTTAAAAAACTAGAACAGATTTTGCCAAAATTAAATATATTGGAGAGTGTTTGAAAGCCCATTCAAGCATGATTTAGCGGTGACCATCATTATCGACCACTAACGTTTAACAGTATCGAAATATCTTTTTGTTTTAAAGATATGGCAAAAATTTAGATTTAGTAATTTAGTAATGGTGAGTTGTATAACATTAGCAGGCCATTTGTTCATTTGACTGACTATAATTTGTTACACTTTCAAAATTTGTGGTTGCACGCACTTCCGGGGATATAATGTAGCAACCCTGACATACTGTTTAATACCTAAACGATGTTAGATAACCTGTTCTATTTATAAGTTATAATGCGGAATAGAATCACTAATAGACGAAATGCTTACACTAAGTACCTCTACGTCTAATAGGAAACCGTAAATATCCACTTGAAGGAAATGCCATGTAAGTTGTGTTATATTTGTTTAATTGCTAAAGTTCACAACATTAACCCTATATTAAATGCACTGAAAATTGTTTAACGTTTTTGAAAGTAACTTGCTTTCATCAAGTTAAGTACCGAAGCGTTCACACGTTTTTCTTTTATGTGTGACAACATATTTTCAAGGGAAATCTAATTTTAAAAAACAAAAGCTTTTAGCGATTTACATTTATAATGCTTCACTCAAGCTTCAAAATTAACTTTTAGATATAGTAACAGCATAGCTTAGATATTCATGAAATTAAATTTTTATTTAAACCATGTCTTGAACGTTAGTGCTTAATGTGTAATATTTAAAGATTCCTGAAGCTTCACAATTTTTCTTAGTTCAAGTTTCGAAATTAATGCTTTAGCAGAAATGGTTATTATTAATTATCTATCCGCGAGAATGAACTGTTAAATTTTAAAGAAAAATATTAATTGTATTTACCACTGTAATTTGTTCAAACACGATCCTCTTCCGTGTATATTCTACTATACCTCTCATTTTTCGTATAGTAGCAGCACAAATAGCAAATCATAAATTAAGAATTTATTTAGACATGAACATACCGGATACAAGGTGTTGTAGGTAAAACTGCGCACTCCAAATAAATGCCAATGTGATGTTGCTATAGCAAACCTGTGAAGCATTATTCCTACCCTACGGAGCACGAAAAAAACGAGCAAACTCGTAACATACAACATGCTTAAATTTTTGTCTCTTACTTTGTGCTTTCCTTATCAGTGTAAAAATACCTATTTATCAAACGTAAGGCTTTGTAGCGAAAACTGGTTTTTGAACTTTTGCATCTGTAACATTAATCAAAGTGACGTCATTTTAGTGGTATTAATCTAACTGTACCGAAAAAATAGCATCATTATTTTTCTACATTTGATTCTACTCCATTTAACGATAGTGTTAAAACCGCACAGATTGTTTTACCTATGAACTTTGCAGCCATAAAGCGGTTACTTTGCGATTAAAAAATACTAGATCTTGTCACGTGTTTAAATGGGGCCACGAAAAATTTCGATGTGTAAAGTAGGCGCCAGAAGTCGCTCCCCAAAAGCAAAACTCATCGTTACCCCGATTTCTGGATAACGATATCTAAAGAGGTGAATAGGGAATTAAAGGAAAGGAGAGAAAAAGGGGAAGAGAGTAAGAAAAGAAAATTGTAGTGAAACGCAGAAATGTAATCTTTAAAATATTTAATATAAAGGTAGATATAGAATCAGAAAAATAAAATTAATTAAAGTAAAATATTTAGATACACCCAAAATAAAAGTAGTCGCAACGGGTACAGTGGGTTTTTACATCAAACCCAAAAGAAAGTTATTATATATAATTAATTACTTTAATTAACTTTCGGAAATGAATGATCTTTCATTACGTTGAAGTCGAAAGAAAAACATGCTTACGCTAAAAAGCGTTTTAATCACCCAACATTATTCAACAATACACTTCCTGTGGTTTCACAACGCCCCAAAAATTATATCAAAGTTAAATATTCGTTATTTATGAATTACTTACCAAATTTTTGTCAGAAGGACAGTTTAGTTGCACCAGATACTAGAAGAAAAAAGACAGAAACCGACAACTGAACGTTACCACCGAAGTTAAATATAAATACAGTAAAAGTAAAATTTTAAGTGAAGATGAACTTAGGTCCGCAACGCCTTCGATTAAAAGATATAGGGTGTGAAGTTTAATTATTTTTTTGTTTTTTTTTTTAATATCTTTTTACAATGATGTAATAAGCGGACGAAATGTTGTATACAGGGGCTTTTTATCGCGCAGAATCCAAATATAACCTTAGTTCCTTTATTACTGATAGAGGACGCCACATACTGGTTTCCATCTTGTTTGAATGGGTCCTAACTTTTTTGCCTTACACTGTATGTCATTTTCGACTGGAAAAATTTGTTTTCCCATCTTTTCTGCTTCAGAAAGGTATACCTTATTGAAGTCGCTAGGACCAATGCTTTACGAGAAAAATGCATCCGATGCATGCAAATTATCCAAAAGCGCCATTGTAACTTATTTGCAAAAACAATGACATAGCACTTCAACAATTAAATTTTAATAGCAACAATGAAGGGCAGTGATTAAAAAAAAGATTAAATTTTTGGAAGATGTTCAAATTGTTGTCCTTGTACTTGAATACATTTTAAATTCTTCTTCCTGAATGTGGTTAATATTAATGTCATTTAGAACCTTGTTTAATTACTCAGCAGTTTGAGTGAAATCATTTTCTACGTATAATGACAGAGGATGCTGTTGAGTCTTAAAAAACTAGAACAGATTTTGCCAAAATTAAATATATTGGAGAGTGTTTGAAAGCCCATTCAAGCATGATTTAGCGATGACCATCATTATCGACCACTAACGTTTAACAGTATTGAAATATCTTTTTGTTTTAAAGATATGGCAAAAATTTAGATTTAGTAATTTAGTAATGGTGAGTTGTATAACATTAGCAGGCCATTTGTTCATTTGACTGACTATAATTTGTTACACTTTCAAAAATTTGTGCTTGCACGCACTTCCGGGGGATATAGTGTAGCAACCCTGACATACTGTTTAATACCTAAACGATGTTAGATAACCTGTTCTATTTATAAGCTTATAATGCGGAATAGAATCACTAATAGACGAAATGCTTACACTAAGTACCTCTACGTCTAATAGGAAACCGTAAATATCCACTTGAAGGAAATGCCATGTAAGTTGTGTTATATTTGTTTAATTGCTAAAGTTCACAACATTAACCCTATATTAAATGCACTGAAAATTGTTTAACGTTTTTGAAAGTAACTTGCTTTCATCAAGTTAAGTACCGAAGCGTTCACACGTTTTTCTTTTATGTGTGACAACATATTTTCAAGGGAAATCTAATTTTAAAAAACAAAAGCTTTTAGCGATTTACATTTATAATGCTTCACTCAAGCTTCAAAATTAACTTTTAGATATAGTAACAGCATAGCTTAGATATTCATGAAATTAAATTTTTATTTAAACCATGTCTTGAACGTTAGTGCTTAATGTGTAATATTTAAAGATTCCTGAAGCTTCACAATTTTCTTAGTTCAAGTTTGAAATTAATGCTTTAGCAGAAATGGTTATTATTAATTATCTATCCGCGAGAATGAACTGTTAAATTTTAAAGAAAATATTAATTGTATTTACCACTGTAATTTGTTCAAACACGATCCTCTTCCGTGTATATTCTACTATACCTCTCATTTTTCGTATAGTAGCAGCACAAATAGCAAATCATAAATTAAGAATTTATTTAGACATGAACATACCGGATACAAGGTGTTGTAGGTAAAACTGCGCACTCAAATAAATGCCAATGTGATGTTGCTATAAAACCTGTGAAGCATTATTCCTACCCTACGGAGCACGAAAAAACGAGTAAACTCGTAACATACAACATGCTTAAATTTTTGTCTCTTACTTTGTGCTTTCCTTATCAGTGTAAAAATACCTATTTATCAAACGTAAGGCTTTGTAGCGAAAACTGGTTTTTGAACTTTTGCATCTGTAACATTAATCAAAGTGACGTCATTTTAGTGGTATTAATCTAACTGTACCGAAAAAATAGCATCATTATTTTTCTACATTTGATTCTACTCCATTTAACGATAGTGTTAAAACCGCACAGATTGTTTTACGCTATGAACTTTTGCAGCCATAAAGCGGTTACTTTGCGATTAAAAAATACTAGATCTTGTCACGTGTTTAAATGGGGCCACGAAAAATTTCGATGTGTAAAGTAGGCGCCAGAAGTCGCTCCCCAAAAGCAAAACTCATCGTTACCCCGATTTCTGGATAACGATATCTAAAGAGGTGAATAGGGAGTTAAAGGAAAGGAGAGAAAAAGGGGAAGAGAGTAAGAAAAGAAAATTGTAGTGAAACGCAGAAATGTAATCTTTAAAATATTTAATATAAAGGTAGATATAGAATCAGAAAAATAAAATTAATTAAAGTGAAATATTTAGATACACCCAAAATGAAAGTAGTCGCAACGGGTACAGTGGGTTTACATCAAACCCAAAAGAAAGTTATTATATATAATTAATTACTTTAATTAACTTTGGGAAATGAAAGATCTTTCATTACGTTGAAGTTGAAAGAAAAACATGCTTACGCTAAAAAGCGTTTTAATCACCCAACATTATTCAACAATACACTTGCTGTGGTTTCAACAACGCCCCAAAATTATATCAAAGTTAAATATTCGTTATTTATGAATTACTTACCAAATTTTGTCAGAAGGACAGTTTACTTACACCAGATACTAGAAGAAAAAGACAGAAACCGACAACTGAACGTTACCACCGAAGTTAAATATAAATACAGTAAAAGTAAAATTTTAAGTGAAGATGAACTTAGGTCCGCAACGCCTTCGATAAAAAGATATAGGGTGTGAAGTTTAATTATTTTTTGTTTTTTTTATATCTTTTACAATGATGTAATAAGCGGACGAAATGTTGTATACAGGGCTTTTTATCACGCAGAATTCAAATATAACCTTAGTTCTTTATTACTGATAGAGGACGCCACATACAGGTTTCCATCTTGTTTGAATGGGTCCTAACTTTTTGCCTTACACTGTATGTCATTTTCGACTGGAAAATTTGTTTTCCATCTTTTCTGCTTCAGAAAGGTATACCTTATTGAAGTCGCTAGGACCAATGCTTTACGAGAAAAATGCATCCGATGCATGCAAATTATCCAAAAGCGCCATTGTAACTTATTTGCAAAAACAATGACATAGCACTTCAACAATTAAATTTTAATAGCAACAATGAAGGGCAGTGATTAAAAAAAAGATTAAATTTTTGGAAGATGTTCAAATTGTTGTCCTTGTACTTGAATACATTTTTAAATTCTTCTTCCTAAGGATTGACGGCATCTTTGAAATATTCCTGGGTTATTACGGAATCTATCTGCGGATTCCATAATTCTTATCCACAGTTTCTATTCATTATGTATTTCTACAGAATAAACATCATTTTTCACTACGAGCTCGCCAGGGTACAAGTCCCCCTCGACCAATCCACGTATTTCCAAATCTCCTATCCAAAGATTCCCTTGCCAATCGATAAAAGTGAGCTGGCGCGCCATCATGCATGTTACGCATTCTACCAATAATAGCCAATGGAACATCCTCTAGTATCGTATTTAATTCATTCTCCAAGATATTTCGATACAGTTCACCTGTCAATCGATTGGGCAATGGAAATGGGCCTATTAAGTAATTGTCAATTATACCTGCCCACACATTAATAGAAAGCCCACATTGGTGACTTCTAATTACGGTTTGATGTGCATATTATGTAGGTTTAGAGCACCATCACGGCTAAAACCAGCTTAATCAGTAAACAAAATTGAAGAAAAAATATCGTGTCCTTGATTTTGCAACCATTCGCAAAATTCTACGCGAGGAAGATAGTCATGTTCTAGGAAGTTGTTCATTGAAAAATTGTCTAACTGATTCACGGTTAACATTGCGTACCGCTGAAGTAGAAAAGATGGGAAAACAAATTTTTCCAGTTGAAAATGACGTACAGTGTAAGGCAAAAAAGGACTGATTCAAACAAGATGGAAACCTGTACATGGCGCCCTCTATCAGTAATAAAAGAACTAAAGACATATTTGAATTCTGAGTGATAAAAAGCCCCTGTATACAAAATTTCGTCCGCTTATTACATCATTGTAGAAAGATAGTAAAAAAACAAAAAAATAATTAAACTTCAACCCCCTATATCTTTTAAACGAAGGCGTTGCGGACCTAAGTTCATAGGAACTTTTTGTTATTTTAGTGTCCTCTATCGCGTGGCACTATGCTGGACTTTTCTTGTCACCTTATATATATATATATATATATATATATATATATATATATATATATATATATATATATATATATATATTATATTATATATATATATATATATATATATATATATATATATATATATATATTATATATATATATATATATATATATATATATACAGGATGAATCTTATCTAATCCGCCAAAATTAAAGGAGTACTAGAACTCATCATTCTAAGCAAAAAGTTCATGTGACATGGGTCCGGAAATGCTTCGTTTCCGAGATACAGGGTGTCAAAGTTGAAAAAGAAATCGCGATTTCTTCAATATATTTCGACTGTTTCGAAATAATTTCGTGTACAGGGTTTTTGGGACAGTTGTTTGAACATTTATCAAAAGAACATGTTTACCTTTAATATTAATTTCTTTTTTTTCTTTTTAATGTTGGATATTTTAGTGCTCCTTACAAAAGTTAGTTTTAAATAAATAAAATGCGCTTTAAATGCGTTTTTCTCAGAAAAGGTTGCTCCTAGAGACATCACTAAAATATACCTTTTTAGGAGAAAAGATAGGAGAATCGATTTTTCTAGTCCAAAATGGCATACAGTGTAGCACAAAAAATTGCAACGATTTAAAGGGTCGAAATGGTTGCCTCTGGCGCCCTCTAGAAGCCACAACTAAATTTACCACAAATTTGTATTTGTCATCTCAAAAATCACCGTATACGAAATTTCATGAAATTATTTCGAAACAGTCGAAAGATATTGAAGAAAACGCGATTTCTTTTTCAACTTTGACACCCTGCATCTCGGAAACGAAGCATTTCCGGACCCATGTACACATGAACTTTTTGCTTAGAATGATGAGTTCTAGTACTTCTTTAATTTTGGCGGATTAGATAAGATTCACCCTGTATATATATATATATATATATATATATATATATATATATATATATATATATATATATATATATATATATACAACGTGTCCCAAATAACATTTCCAGCATGGGGATCTCGCTTATTATAAAAGATACAGATTTGGTTAAATTAGATGAATTACTCCTAAGGATTAGTGAAATTATAGGACACTCTCCAATTTCCAAATTTCTATGTATTTTAAGACTTATTGCAAGAAAAGAAAATGTCAAATTTCTTTTCTTGTAATATCTTTTTATATTAGGCATATAGATTTTATTTGCACTTTCTTAAGATATTTGTTATGCAGAGTTTAAATATCAATTTGGATTTTTATTTGCACTTTCTATTTTTTGGTTTCAACCCCTAAATTAAATTTTTCTTATGGAACGACAAGTCGGTTTTGAAATAATTGATCGTGTTTTTATCCTCTTTACAATGATATAGCACATGTACTATCTATTTTTAAAACAACAAAATTCTCACTTATTCCGTACTTCCTTCGTGGACGGCATTTTACAAGTGTTGAGGAAGTTGAAGCTGCGTGCCGAGAATTCTTTTATTTCAAAGATGCTACATGGTACCGTCGTGGCATTGAAGATCTTGCAGAAAGATGGCGAAATATATTACTTTATTACTTTACAATGGTTTATACTTGAGTGAATAAAAGTTTTCATTTGTTATTTGATCATTAAATAAAGTTTTTCATAAAAAAACGTCATTTTTTATAAGCCATCCTAATGTAATATTTGGCAATGTGTCTGCTATGGCATTTTAGATAAAATGTCATTTTTCAAGTACATTTATGGTACTGTCAGTTAAGCTTCTCTATCCAGACAAATTAACATTCAAACAGTTCCATTATGTTGCCAAAAAACAGTAAGAACAAACTTATTTTCCATAGCAATATATTTTATATAATCTTACCCACAAACTTGCTACATAATTCTTTTTGTCCTTTCGACAATATTTTCCATTACTTATTTACACTCATATACAGCGTAGAACAAAACAATAATAACCATTTAATGTGAATCAGCAGGTTCAACGTCAATACCTGTACGTCAATGTCGGTCACCTAGTTGGATAATAGAGTTGACACGACGCAGACGCGGAACCTTTGGTCTTTAAACATCTTTTCTGCAACTGAAAAACGTAAACTGTCACAAGACGATTATATCTGCAAAAGGTGTGACATTTAAAATTGACAGTCACGGGAGTCTGTTTAAAAATACAATTTTATGTCCAAAAAAGGTACCTAAAACCACCGTTTGTAACCCCGAACGTAATACGTATCCTATCTTTCTAAAAATGAGAAAAAAGTAAAAACAGTGTTTGACAGATTACAGAAAAAGATTACTCTGGCAGTCAATACTTTACTAGGGTTAAACACAAACAAGCTTAAATAACGATTAGTAAAACACCCGACATACATAATCACAATTTCTAACCTCTGTAATGCCGCTTGGGATCTCCATTGAAAGGGTCCTTACTTTAATCATTATTATGTAACTTTGACCATGTCATCACATGTATATTCATATTAGCACTTCATTATTATTTAGTACGTCATACTTACTACTAATTTATTAATACATTCAATTCAGTCAATCTAATCTAATCTAATAATAATTATAAAACTACTCTACCCATATTTATATCTATAAAAACTAGTTCCTTTCATTGACTCATTTTGTAATGTGCTTATTAAACTAAACCTACTTCCAAAATATTTAACATATGCAATAAATTTTATTTAATTTATAAATAATGTTATATTAATACTAATTGTTAATGTTATTATAATGCTAATTATGCACTACACCTAAATACCGTTAAAGAACAAGGAAAACAGAAAGTAATCACTAAATTGAATAGCAAATAATTTACTAAAACTTTCAATTAATCCCGCAACGTCAACTCCAAACATCATAACCAAACATCAATGCTCTCCAAGCTTTACATCTAAAGCTACTTAAATTTCCACCAGTCCTCACAACAAAACTAAAAAACCTTAATTTTCTACTATAATCTCTATACACGGTGACAGTGTAGTTTTTTACTTATCACGGAACACAGATATTTGTAAAATTGTGACTTATACTTGTCTAAATCTCCGACTTTAAAATGAAGCATACTTGAAACCTATACAGTAGATGTGTGGACAAAACACTTAACTTTTTCACATTTCTCCTTTACAATTATTTGGAGAGCCAATAATCACATAACGATTTTTCTTTGAAATTCCTTTGGAGGATTGTTCAAGTCACCACCCGGTATGTATGTAGCTCATTTTTAATTACTGAGAATATAATTTTTGTTTGATACTGTAAAATTTATAACTGTTGTATTCATAATACACATTTTACATTAGTACAGTATGTTACAAGCACCAAAATTAATGCATTGCATAACGAACGGTAATTAGGCTAGGTAGACAGAGTAAGGCTATGCGACCTTCAGCTCTTTTCTAACAAAATTTTACAAAGTAAAATATATAAGTGGAGTGAAGAAGAAAACCAGAATAGTGCTTCACTTCAAACGTAAAACAATATTTCGGCACCAAACCCTAAATAAACGAAGTTTAACTTAATTGTCAAATATTTCCTGAAGCTGTAGAATTCTGAGCAATGTAACTGTTTACTTCTTTGTAACATGGCAGTCATTAATTTGTTATGGACTATTAACAAAGTTGTAATGCAACGGTCTGTTGCACGTCCCAGAATATCACAGAATAATAAATCATATTATTGATGAAATAGTGTCGTTTTTTTGTACGGAGTTGGCAAACAAAAAGCAGTACCAAACCGGGCTAGTTTAAACGAAGATGCTGTAAATGTGCCACTAAACTAAAATATTGCAAAATATTGTGTTACATAAACACGTTTCAGGTAAACGGCAAACAAAAGAGGACCCTTTAAAATTCGACTTAAGCCTAAAGAACAGACAACTCATAGACGTGCGGTTGGGATTTCAGTGTATTAAAAATTGTCGATGAATTATCAAACAATTGAAAGGCGTGAAAGCATTAAAAATTTATTTTAGATGTGGCTATTTCAAAATGGTGTTTTGATTAATGTAAAATGATTATAAATGTAGTTTACGTTAATTTTTTTACATATAATATTGTCATAAAAGTAGGTTTTGGAAACAAATGCGATATGTGTCTAACAATCAGTTTTTATCACCCTTATCCGATTCGACAGAGATGTCACCTTGTCCTATGTGTGCCATAACGGGTTTTATAGTTTCTTCCATTATGACCTCAAGTTCCCACATACCCTACTCCTCTTTAATTACATGATCGACACACTTTTTCCACTTTTCTGTAATTACATTGTCTATGACTTGCATTAAAAGCTATCGCACGCCATTTCATTTAAAAGTCGTATTGTTTCGACCTACTTCACTTTTATTTGAGATCAAATTAACAGTATGGGTTTGATTTGGCAGTAATATGGTGCTATTCTATGTACGGTAATCCCGTGAGAAGCACAGAGTTCATCAATAACATACTTAACAAATTGTTGCTGATTTGATATAGCTAAAAGCTGTCGCTTGAGCATAGTTTCTTCAAATTGTATCTGTTTTGATGTTAACCATTTAAAAATGCCTCCTTTCTTCCATTTCAGTTGGTGGTAAGCGTTCGACTTGCCTAGAGCGGTAACTTGCATTATGTAGAACAGTTACAGCTCCCCATGAAGTGTTTGCTATCATTTGCTCAAAATATTATTCAAAACCATCACCTTTTCCCGATGGTAGATTTATTCCAGTTGACCAACTCCATTGGACTGCTTGATCAAGACTTGTAACATTTTTATCCTGCCAAATTTGGTACAGTATATCCTTTGTTAAACCAAGTCTCATCGAGATAAAAGAATTCCCGTCCTTCAGCACAAAACTTTTCCATTTCACGAAGGTGCTTGCGTCTCCAAAAGACAATTTGGAGATTATCCGTTCACTCTTTTCCACGAAAAGTTAGGTTGTTGTAGTGTCCTGTGTAGTGTCTACCGAGACAATTGTGGTCTATCAGCGTCTCCTTTAAGTACAGTGTGCCCCCATTTCGTTGGTTTAGTTTCTTTTTAAAGATATCGTCGTTATTATTAAAGATAGAAGTTTGCAGTTTTTACATTCACGTACTACTTTGTTGTCCTAGATTTCATGACAAAATCGAAAATTTAGTGTCTTCTTTTATGACAAAACGTCGATATTTCTACATTTTTTCAGGGTCATATACCTCGTTTCATGCTACTATACTGATCTAGTTAGTTACTTATATATTGCGAAGTGCCGAATTCAGTGGCGATTAGCATTTTTCTCGGGGGCGCGGTTTATGAGTAATAATACAAACTTGCATTATTTTAAATGGGTAGTTGGCTTGGCAACCATCAGCTGCAGTTCTTTCTCAACTTTTAAAAAATATAAGTGTAGAAAGTCCTGAAAAACATCTTCCAAATCATTTTTCCAACAAGACGGTGCCCCCGCCTATAATCCTTTGGAAGTGGGAAATTACTTAGAAAGCCGTTTCCCAAATTGTTGAGTTGCAACATTCGATTAGGTATTATGACTATTTTTAAAAATTATGATTTTCGTAAAACCCCATAGGGAGAAATGCAGTATTGACAGATCTGGAGACCGTGGCGGCGATAACACCGAATCGAATGTTGCAATCCAACGATTTGAGAAACGATTTTTTAAGTAATTCCTCGCTTCCTAAGCATTATGGGTTGTGGCAACGTCTTGTTGAAAAAAAATTGGAAGATGCTTTTCAGGAATCCACATTTATATTTAAAAAAAAACAAAGAACTGCAGGTGATAGTTTCCATACCAGCTATCATTCCCATTTAGAAAAATGCAAGTTTATATTACTACTCATTCGCACCCCCTTGAAAAATTCTAAGCACGCTACTGAATTCGGCACTTCGCAATATATAAGTACCTTTGACGAAATATGGCAGTATAATAGTATTAAGCGAGGTATAAGACCTTTGAAAAAATTGTAAAAATATCGACGTTTGGCTAAGTCGAGAACAAAAGGATATACTACATTTTGGATTTTGCCATTGTAGGTAGCGGACCGCGAAAGTTTTATTATTATAATAAACATGTTCAAATCGCAATTGTTACCGCGATAGAAAAGTTAATTACTGGGGTTTAATATATTTTGTAATATATTAAGTCGTAATTTGAGAATTATTTTCGGGGTACTTTATTTTTGCGAGTAATAGTGGCTAAGGGTTGAATAACAAATGTTACGGACAAGCAGACGCTCAACAGTGCTTCATTGCAGGGGACCGTAACGAATGTTTGAAAGTTTCTGTATACGCATTCTTGTCGTAAAAACTTCATAAATGTAATAATTAATTACGTCGGAACATACCGTAAATCCAAAGGGATCTTTGTTTGGTAATTTAAAATTTGAAACTAGCTATCGGTTTGGACGAATGCATATTCTTGAAATTAAGATTTCGTTTAGTAAAGAATGTGAAAAATGTTCCCACAAAACAATTTTTTGTTTTTTATTACTTTTAAAAACGGGTGATCCCGGTGGGTAGATATAGTTAGTTGAAGTCACTGGAGCAGGAGAGTGACAGTTAGAGTTTCGATTGAGTAAAATTAACCTGATTGTTTGATTAAAATGCTTGCATTGTAAACAGTCTGTCTTTAAATATTTTTTGCGTGTACATTTTCTTTTGAACTAACCAACGCAAAATTGTCTTTTTCTCTTTGATGTTAGTTTTAAAATGTTTTTCAAATATTAATCTATAAATAAGAGTCACCATTTTGAAGTTAAACCACGTATGTTAACCACTTGTGTCAGTGATCAATTAAAGGATATATATATATATATATATATATATATATATATATATATATATATATTCAAAACATAAGTAGGCATTTTAATGTAAATTAAAGCTCCACGTCTATGTAAGGTTTTAAAAATCAAGCATTGCCTTGCAAAAGCATCTCATTACGCAAACGGACTCACTAAGATGAAATCTCTTTAAATAAAAGGGATAGCGTCAGGCAGTATAGGCTCCCTCCCTCATTTACCTGGGCAAATTCGCATTGTTGACTGTTTGATTATATTTGAATGTAGGGAGTTGGCGTGGACAAACGTGTAAAGGATTAATCACGGTATAATTGTTTATAGGCAATACCGAGTAATTTACACATTCACGTGTCCAGATGGCCGTATCAGGCTCTTCGAATTCTATTTTTACTGTTTTTATTGTTTTGTATAGATGAATGTGTAACCTGAGAAAGGGGCGCTGTATTTTTTTAGCGCAGTCAATCAAGCTTGAGTATCGGTCACGTTGTTATTTATTTGCACTTGCTCTTGCCAGGCTTTGTTTTAATGAGTTTTTGTGTCCTTGAATTAGTCTGTTTAAGAGAGTTGTTTGCCTGCGAACTAAATTCTCTTTACATGTAATTTATTGTAATTGTACGCAATTGTGTATGTGTAAATTTCTAGTTTATTTCTTCTTTGTTCTTGCAGTTACTTTATTATCACCTGTGCAATTTTACTGTACCGTAATTTGCCTCAGGTTATATAAGGCCACATTTTTGGTATTACAACTTTTATTCTGATTTATTTATGACACAATTGTGGGTGTGCTTACATTGTTTTTATTGTGTTTATGTGTAGCTAAACTGCTTTTTATTTATTTTTTTTTAATGTTATAATTTTGCCCGCAGTCTAACCTGATGTAATGGTCTTATGTATTGAACCCTTTGAATGTTTTTTTGTTATTTGATTTATTAAAAATGTACTTGTTCAATTACTTATTTATGAATAAATTGGATTTTCTAGGTGGTTGTTTCCCAAGATAGTAAATTAACGGGTTTAACGAACGTTGCGCAAAGATCGTTAATTCTAATTTGAGTAGTTTCATTGTTTACCTGTCCCACATGATGCAACACAACCTCATCCAAGCCTATATAGTTCAATAACACAGCGTACCTACCACTACGGGGCCAATTATTTTGGTCAGATTTGAGTGTTGCGAGTAATTAAATATCAGACTTGTAAATAAATGCTAATGTTTTAATTATTGCCAGGAAAGTCAATGTAAGGCAAGCAATTAATTTGAGTAATAGTAGAATTATTGTTAGTAAAGTCAAGATAAATCAGTTAGCGATTGGTTTGTTCTTGAAATTGCATTATTGAGAATAAGTTCAAATTGCACTCTTTAAAATAGGGCACTATCTGCACTATTTGTCGGATTTTGAGACTTTAAGGCATT
The DNA here is from genome assembly GCA_036346205.1 of Vesta saturnalis. Lineage (NCBI taxonomy): Eukaryota > Metazoa > Arthropoda > Insecta > Coleoptera > Lampyridae > Vesta > Vesta saturnalis. The sequence continues at coordinate 3,263,255 of JARFJB010002472.1, read as the reverse complement.
ATGTACATTCAGAATGATATTTTTCTCATTCCCAGAGAGCGAACTAAGTTTCAAAAGCTTTTGCTGGAGACAAATCGGAAGTTGTGATTTTCTCACCGTTTTCCACCAAAACTCGAAAATAACTGAGCATTTTAAAGTATTTGTTTTGAAATAACAAGTGTGGTACTTACATCTTAATGCATCCCCCATTAAGTGAGTCATATTTCTAGCTTACATATATTGGATTAGTGTAATGAGTACTTTTTATAGTATACAAGTTTTTTTGGAATTTTGAACGATCCTCGCTATGCTGTACAACAATATATTACCTGCTTCAGTGCAGATGACGTTTGTATTAATTCAATCTCAAACAATTTGTACTCAAACTAACAAAGATAGAGCTGTCGCTTCATTTCTTATTACGTTAAATGTTAAATCAATTTACCCAAATATAAAACAAAAACATGTTAATGACGTCGCAAACAGTTCCTCTGATGAAACTAGAGACAGATTAAATGCACGTGGTTTGATAAAATAAAGTTGCAGGTTACTTACACAAAGACAGATATGTTAAGTCAATTCATTTTTTCTTCTGTATGTATTAATAGGTCATAATTACAATGAAAAGTATATTTTTCTAGATACTTTATACGAACATAAGAAACTGAAAAGGCAATATATTTTACAGACGTTATATTACATACCTTTAATAAGTACGCCACTGACCTTTCGCTGTCAACATGATTTATTACTCTCTGATATTCTGGGATGTACTTCAGAGGATAAGAAGAGTTATTTATGGCTATTTTGAACTTAACATTCTAGTTCACACCTAAATGATATAATTTACATTGTTATCTGTGCAACAGGAGCAATATCCTTTTGTTCACGTTAATGTCTCCGTTACACTGTTCATCTAATTACACTACAAATATTGATAAACTAAAGCTCTGGTTTCTCAGATACATATAATGATAAATTTTAGATTTATAAAAAAAAAAACAGTAATTCACTACACATACGTATTTCACAACTGTTTAGGCATCTCTCTGTTTATAAAAGTGTATAATATATCTCTTGAATGTAGGTTACCAATTTCTTTATAACGTTTTAACAACATTGTTGAGATATGCGTTTCTTTTTAAAGCCCTTAACTTTTTCACCAAACCAACTTGTTATTGTCTGTCAAGTTGGAAGTGATGCGAAAAAGTTAAAGATTAAATACAATTCCTTTCATCTTCCGAAAGGCCAATCTAAGTCAAGTCTTAACGCTCAATTAGCGTCTAAAACTAAATTTCCAATGAAATATCCTTTATCTTGGCGTAAAATTTAAATTACCCTCAGTATTATACAAACGCTACAAGCCAATGCGGTCCATAAGCCTGATATTTCATCCTTCTTTCCCTCAATCTAAATTAAGAAAATTTATTTTAAATGAAGTAATGCAATATTCAAATATGCAAATTATACGCAAAGTTTTCAGAAATGCAAACCAATCCCAAATTACGTAATATCAATCATTGTCATTTTATCTACTCTGGTCTAGTTAATTAAAAATATAGATTGCACAATGGAATCACAGATACCTATTACATTGGATGTCTGCATATGAAAGCTAACATGTTAATTTATCAATGTTTTTGATTGAACACAGATAAAGATCAATATATATACTAAGTTCTTATTTTTTCTGTTAATTGAAGGTTTAAACTTTATTAGGTTTCGATAAAAACTTAAGTTAATTAGGAAACTTCCAAATTAAGTTTCCCCGTTGCGTTGACCCTACATTATCACATTATGATGTTGACAGTTCTCCCTTTACTAAAAAGGAAAATGTTGATTGTCACAAAAACAACAAAAAGGGAATATTTTGTTTGTATTTAAAGTTGTTCATTGTTGAGTAAAGTTAATTTGGTATTGTACATAATAATTATAACACTAATTAAAAGATATAAGTAGTGCTCATTTTACTTTACTAAGTTATTTTTCATTTATATATAGAAGTTGATTTTAGAAGCTAAGGTAAATAAAAGTAACATCAGGGAAATATCAAGAAAAATGTACTAAACACATTTTACAGTATGAGTAGTCCATGTAGTTAGTTATCATTTTTTTTTAAACTCGGAAATAAACATTACATAAATCAACCTTTCAAGATTTTCTCTCTTTATAAAATACAGTTTAATATTATATCTAATTTAAATAGAATTCTGTTTGAATTGTTAATCAGTATGGCGTATAAATTAACCATTTAGTGCCCGACGGTATTTTAAAGTTTTGCCGGACTTTTCTTCCATAATTTAGTTATTTGAAAATAAATCGACCGCTCGGTTCTGTCGGTACTTGCAGGGAACACATCGTTGTGATTCGTGCGCCACCATGAACTGATAAGCATAATTGCCGCGACTATTGGCTGTGAAGTTGTAGTGTTTGTTGAATCACATGTGCCAAAGCCAGGTAAGTTGAATCTATTGTAAAATTTGTTTAGTTACGTTCGTTAAGAATGTATAAATAACTGTTTGTAAAAAGTGTGGGTGAAATTAATATCCACTGTTGTGTGGAGAAACGTATTTTATTTTTTTTTTTTGAATTGGACGTACCGTCAAGAATGGGAGACCAAAAAATGAATGGTATTATAAGAAGCCTTTGTCTCAAAATGAATTAGAACTATTGGCAGAAAGAATATTATTTGAAGATGTACCACTAGATAACAGTTTCTCGACTGATAACGAAAAAGATAATGAAGATGACAAATCCAGTTCTTAGAATGTGAAATTGCTTCAATGTGATAATGATCAAGTGCATTCTACTTCTACAACGTTCGACCATCAATATCAAGAAGCACAGAATTTCCACAACGGTTGCTAATGTGGAAACAGTATTGAATCGCCAGCTCTGACTTGGAAATACCACTTATTACCAATTGTGTGACAGGAATCGATTTGAGGAAACTCTACAGTATAGATTGTAATGATAATGATACCCACATGACTTTCACGAGGAACAAGGATAAACTCTACAAAGTAAGAACATTGTTCGATTTTTGACAGAAAACTTTCGATGCATGTACAACTCAATTAGAAACCAGAGGAGAGTATGATTAGTGTCACAGATCGGAACTCTCTGAAGCAATATAACCCACAGAAACTAAGATACAAGGTTTGGTGTATTGCTGATCATAATGGGTTTATCGTTGCTTTGAGGTATACCAAGAAAAAAACGAAGCATTACAAAACGAATTTGAAGAGTTTGGACTTGGTGAACGAGTAGTTCTTTCTCTCACTCAATCGAATTGGAATACCAATAGTATTATATACTTTGACGATTATTTTACTTCTATCAATCTAATGGAACAATTGAAACTAAACAAGACGTTAGACTGTGGAACAATACGAAACAATCGAAAAGGAGTCTAAAAGAGAACAAAATTCTAAAAAGAAGGGAATATGATTATCGCATTCCAAACACTAATATATCAGTTTTTAAATCTCAGGAAACAAAGAACGTAACATGCCGGTGTAGTCAGTCCTTCACGAGAATGGTGGTATCGTTTGTTCTGGGGATTTTTTGGACATCGCGTTTGTCAATCCTTACATTATTTACTGTCAGTGTTTTGAAAAAATAACGTCTTTAGAATTTCGACGATCTCGAATTCATGGTAATGAATCTGCTCCTCTAATGCCCATTGCAAAACGCAGAAAATATAATTACAGCATGTCCTATGACATTCGACTAGGAAACCTTGGCCAATATTGGGTAATATATGACGAAAAAAGAGGCAGGTGTGAAATATGTAATGCCGATGCAATTCAATCAAAACCAGGCAAGCTTGTGGTGTGTATTTGTGCAGCAATGAAAAAAAATTGCTTCATGGAGTACCATAAGGTGCACAATAATTATTGACCATTATATATTATTTTTGACCAAAGGATTCTACCTTTTTTTGTAGTTATTTACATATTTTCAGAATTAACAGCTTGATTCGTATTTCTTTCTTTTACGTTTAAATATAACCTATAAATAGATACAGAAGATTTACTGACGCATATACGTTTTTAATTACTGACGATACTTATAAGGACTCTTCCTTCAAAATCATATAAAAATTATATATGTGTATCCGCGTGAATAGGCTTGTGGGTGCGCGCGTGCGTGAGCACGTTGTTATGCGATTAAATGTGCATCTGTGTGGGTGTGCGCGTGCATGTGAGAGTGTGCGTACGTATTGGCGTGCGTGTGCATGTGTGTGTGTGTGTGCATGAGTGTGTGCGTGGGCGTATGCGTGAGCGTGTGCTTGTTCATGTGCGTATCCGTGTGAGCGTGCATATGCGTGTGCATGTATGTGTGTGTGGACCTGTGTAAATGCGCGCGTATGTGCGTGAAAGATTATGTTCCTCACTTGATTTCTTACTCGCCCCCTCTGTCACTCACTGATTCGCTCACTCGTTCGCTCGGATATGATATTCTTGTTCGTGCTTTAACTTTTGAAGGAATTAAAATTGAATTGTAGTTTTCCCAATATATTGCATATTACGTAATACAGATCGAGATTGCTAGTGAACTAGATCCTACACTAAACTTCGGTGATGTGGACAAAAAGGTCTATAAATGATCTCTTCACTACTATTAGTATTCGGGAATAGCGTTCGCTTTACACTCAAGGTGTTATTTACGACAAGGAGTACCTTTACGTATAATACTGTTCACAGTAAATATCACGTGACACAGGTTTTTGTTTTGACATATATCTACCATAACATCTAATGAAAAACAATGGTAAACAAATAAATCATACCAGTTTGTGTAAGGTCTTAATTAAAGACAAGTTATTAAAATACAGTATAGCTTAGAGATTCTAACGTACATTGTCGTAATAATTTTTATGCATAAAGACATCACCATTAAGAAGCATTGAACTTGTTTCACATTATAATGTTATACAATGCGTTCATAAAGTAGTGGATAAATTCAATTAAAACTCTAATGGGAGTTTAGGAAGAATACGCCCAGATTCGTCGATTTTGACGTAAAAGTGAAATATACAGAAAAATATGACGGCATCGCTGTTTTTTTTAATGTCCCCCCAATTTTTTGTTACAGAATTAGAAAGGGTACATCTTTTTACGTACAAGGTATATATGGATGATGTTAATACAGGGTGTCCCAAACTTGCGTCCGTGTGTGATACCACTTTTATTTGATGGAATAGGAAAACAAAATTTTGAATTGCATAGAAAGAAATGAGGCGCATATTTTAAAATTATTTTAGGATATACAGGGTCTTTCAGTTATACAGGGTGAGCCAAACATAGATTTTTTGAAAGGAGACACCCTATATGTTATTTCAAATTTGGATTCAGGACCATTCTTTGAATATCAGATTTGATTATGTTATACAGGGTAGTGTAGAAGGTGTAGTCATTTTGAAGAAAAGAATGTACCTAAATGGATACCATATATCATTTCTAATAAGAAATGTTCAAATGATTTTTTAATAAAATATATTTTGAAACAATTGTTTGGGGTTAGGCCTAACTTGGTTGTAAAATGGTTTCACTAATTTTATTTAAATGATCGAATTGAGTCCCGTTAACAATCTGAAAATAGGTTAGGCGATAAGCAAATGATTTTTGAACATTGTCGATGACATCTGCGGTAATATTTTTAATTTCTTGGCAAATTCGTGCTTTTAAATCTTCGAAATTTTATGTCTTGCACCAGTGAGAGTATTCTGTAAAGACCTATAACTCATCCGTCATCTATGCCGCTCCAGAGTTCTATTTCTGAGGGTTTTGGGTGTGATATTTCGTGAACCAATGGGGATTTTTGGTTGCCCAATAACAATTTTGTCTGTTCACATGACCATTTAAAGCAAATGTTGCTTCGTTGGGAAAAATTATTCTTTTTGCTGATCAAAATCATTTTCCGACATCTCGCCAAGCAAGCATATCTTGTAGGGATGGAACTTCTCACGTTTCAACACTTTATGCACAGTAGTATAACAAATAAAAAAATAAAAAAATAATTGAAGTTTGCTTTTGTTGTTACAAAGGTAAATTGCACCACGGTCTAGCTCAGTGAGGTACAAACTTATAAAACTTACTGAAATTGAGAACTCGTTCATCAGGTGTGAGGAAAGCAGAGATATTTTCATAGATATAATCAGTATTAGCATTTGTTTTATTTGGGCACCACTCAATTTCTAGATTTAATAAACAAAATACAACAAAAATTGAGAAAGGTTGTATCTCAGAACATAATAGGTAATCTGAATAAGCACTAAACATCTGTATTTATATGTATATTTAATAAATAAAATGTCTGATTAATATCAGAATAAAATAACTAAAACGATACTTCTTGTACTACCTTACAATCTTAAAGTACTAAATTAAACACTGTAGATAAACGTACAATCTATGTATACTTAGAATTCAAAATGCAATCTATTCAAAATGTAGTCACTAATGAAATGTGTATTGACCCATGTAAACAAATTACAATTGTGATAGGTTATGAACTCAAATGTCTTTATTTCAGAAACAGGACTCAATTGTTCCTTTTTTTAACCGTATCAAAATAACCCAAACTAATTTGTTATTTACTTAACTGCACTAAAAGGATAAGTACTTACTTGTACAAGACAAATAGTTTAATCTCGTCTTAAACGAACTGTAGCTTGAGACTTTTCATTTCCAATTCCAAGACGAATATACGATAATGTAAAGGTAACTTCTATTTGTAATTAACGTACAAATAACGAACGCAGATTAGGATGACGAAAGCTATTTATAACGACGAACGCAGAATATGTATAACAGCATGTGATTTATGCAAAACAAAGGTATCTCCATTTAGGTTCATAAAGATGACATCGCATTAATCTGCCATTTTAACAAAGTAACTGTTCGTGACGTCATACCCACGCCACTCAATGATACGCAAATTTACCAAAATAAAAGCTTTTTCTTGAAGATAAACGGTTTCCTTGTTCCTACCTTTGTTCCCTTATAAAAGGGAAGCAAAACTTAAAAAAAGATAACGTCTTAAAGGCACGACGTGATATACGGAAATGCATCAAGTATGCGCAACTTACGCTGCGCATAGAACTAAAATTGAATGTCTAATACATACACAGGGACGTTCGTAATTATGTATACTGAAGAGAAAATATTGCGATATAAAAATTTAATTATTGAACAAAAAAAATGCTTAAAAATGCTAATGTAATGTAAATATACTTATCGATAATAATGCAAATTTCGAAATTTTAAATTAAGGTAACGACAGACAAGAATTGGCACGTTACAGTAGATCGCACAACACTAATATTATTAACCGTGTCCCTAATGGTTAGAATTACTTTGCACTGCTAACACAACGTTCATCTGACTTTCTTCACTTATCGACTTTCGACAAGATTTTCTCATATCCCGCATATGTACAAATTCCCGAAATTTAACCTCAACTCTGCTTACCATGCCTTGGTTAATCGACGGTCGATGAGGGTGAGTTGCATTAAACAAGGGAACCACTTCTGATTGAGTGCGCGACCTCCGAAATCAAGCATGCACAGGTTTTCAATTAGATACACTCACGATAACAATGCTCTCGCCTGTCAAAAAACTAAACACAAGTTCTTAACGTGCAAATAATTAAACTAATTTTAACAAAATGTACAATTTAACGTTTTCTTACATTGACAATGAATTTTCTCATTTTTAGTGGTTACGATAATTTTTATTCAGTATTTCCTTATGTAACTATCGTCCATATTTACCTTGTCAAACATAAAACGATGTACCCTTTCTAATTCTGCAATAAACAAATGGGGGTTGATATTTATTCTTGACAGCCTGTATATTTCACTTTTACCTAAACAATTGTAAATTGAAAATAAAAATCAACTGGTCCGAGCGTTTTCTTCCTAACTCATGTTCGAATTTTACGACTTTACGAACGCACTGTATAATGTTAAAGGTCTGGAAGCTTTTTCATTTCGAACGAATTTTGAACTTTATAATACCGCTCAAATTTTACTATGTTCTTAAAATACTTTTTCTTTGTCTAATCTTTCATGTCATAATGTCATTTTGAAAGCTTTAGATCCTGGGTAATTAGTAACCATTTAGTGGTTCTTATTCTAATTTTCATAGCTCTTAAAATTATAAACCATAAAACTTATACTAAAGAATAAGTTCATCTACCAGTAAAGAGGGTGAAAATGGCATAAGAAAACACATTTGTAATATAAACTTAAGTGTGGTTTAACTTTGTGGGTTTCTTTACTGCATTAAATTACTTTGGCGCTTTAACTAACTGTAATAAATTCGTGTTAATGAGGTTTTCTGGGATTTTATTAGGAGTTCCGTAAATAAAATAAGAAATTGTACCGCATTATGTATCAGCAAATTAGGCATCACATATAGCTATCCAGTTCGAATAACTATTAATCCATTATGTAATTAAATATTGAACCAAAAACGTAATCATTGATTTAGATTGTATGTAGCTTGATCTTGTTACCAAGATATTAATTGGATTGCTTCCGTTTAACTTCCATCGGTGTTATGTGCAAGTTTCTAAAATGTTTTCCATGTTTTGCAGGTTTTCCTAAAATCGTTATCTTATAAATACTTTCCAAGTGCTAAAACGTTAAAGATAAGCATGATATATGTAGCCTATTCTGTCACTCTGATATTACTGAAAACGTGATTTAACCTACTTGAACATTGATTCTAAATAAGTGACATTCTCTTAGAGGTAACTACAATAGCACAATTACGTACCCTGTCTTTCAACTCTCTAGCTAGGCAAGAGCGTAACGTTCATCCCTATTCGTTGTTTATACTCGACTAGTAATGGTGAATAATCTGGCGTACTACTACTCTGTAGGTGATGAGCATCCTAATATAGAACAGACTATACCCCACAGAAATACTTCCTTACTGCATATAGAAGCTGCTTGGAAAATTCATCAAATACCTAGGAACATCGTAATTCATGAAATCTTATCCCAGTTGTAGTCTTTTATGACACAACGACACTAGTCCGCACTATGCGTCGGCAACAGGTAAACCGAAATTTCTTCTGGTGAATTTACAATATCTCTAATGATAACAATTACTGTTATCGTCCTCACCAACTGCTAATATCTGTAAGATCTGCTTGAGACGTTAGACCAAATTTAAGAAACGCGAAAAATATGAAAACGCAAACATACGCCTTATACATACATATTTGCGTTTTCATCTTTTTCATATTTCGTAAATACGCCATAACATCTCAATCAATTCCTACAGATAATTACCACTTACTGAGGATGATAACCATAATTATTATCGAAACGTATAGATTTATATAAAATATAAATATAAAAACACACCATTTAAAAATACAAAAGCTTAGTATTTTAATTATGTATAATAATGATGAAAGTTTACATTTTCAAATCAAATTTATTTAGTTTACGTTGTGTATTTGATTTTGTAAAGGGTTATAATTTTTTACCTAAATAAGTGGAATTAAGTAGCTATTTATTTATTAACGAATTTCCCTTAATTATTATATATCTTCAATTAAGAAATAATCAATTCATACCCCTTTTTACGGTTATAAAATCGATTTATTGCTTGAGAGCCTTACTGCATGTTTCCGCTCACGGTAAACCAATCATACATAGATGATTACTTACAACCAGAAGCTGCGTCCGCCTTCGACCTGATTGAATATATCGGAGATGCACACTCACGAAAATCAAAGTTTATTGAGACATTTTTATAATGTTATAACATTATCTACACACACATAGAAGAATTTAACGCAGCGCAGAAGCCCTTCGTCTCACTGTTATTCTCACAATCGGACATAGAGGTTGGAAGTCTAATTGTAGCACCGCTGATAATCTTTAAGAGAGATTGGATAGTTTACCCTTGTCCTTTAAATATATCCACAAAAACATACCAACTCTGTAACAAGGAAGGAAGGATGTTGGCGTATTTTTAAGGTTATCCGGTTCAGACCACGATGTACAATCGTCAGTCATAGTTCCCAGATCAAAATTTCGTAATTAAAAAACTCACTCTTGTTAGAGTTTATTTTATAAATTCTATGATTACGCCTTTGAAGGCGACCCACACTAAAATCGTCCCTGATCCTAACTGTACAATCCTGCATAAAACAGATATATTCCCGTAAGACGCATTATATTAAATAAAATTCCACAGGTGCTAGTAGCGATAAAATAATGTAATATTCACCCAAAAAAGTTTTCGCCAATGGTACGTGTATTAAGAGTGTGGAATTAGAATAAATTATTCTCAGTTCAATATAATCGCACTTGTATTCTTGCGGTAATTAAAATACGTTAACTAAAATTGTACGCATGATTCAGTAATAATAATACATAATATAAATAAATGTATACAACAACAAGAATATCGATTACATTAAATCATAACCTAATCTCAAGCTGCATAGAAAAGCTAACCCACCTACCTGCTTTTATCGTTGATTAAAGCTTATCGCTTATCAATCCCGTTACTCAAGTTTGGTTTGTGTTGAAAGGAGGGTATTTATTGCAATTTAACAATTTTTGAAAATTGACATACTTTAGTCAACGCTTCAAAACTAAATTACTATAAGTTTTGTTATGAACGAATAAGTTAAAAGTTAAATATGTAATTAAAAATTATTATTAACTTTATTAAATACATAAGTAAAAAGTTTACCTCGAGTAGGATTTGAACCTATGACCTGAACTTTGCTAGAGTACCGCGCTAACCAACTGCGCGATCGAGATTCAAGCCCCAATCGATGTAAATTTTGTCTTTATGTATGTAGAACTGATGTAAATACTAAGTTTAGAACCAGTCCTAACCCTGAATAAAGGGTGAAGGAAGGCAAGACGCGACGTATTAACATTGTTACTTAGTGGGGAGAGTGTCAACTAAATAGTGCCGTTCTATTTAGTTTTTTCCAAGCAATCACAAAAATTTGTTATCGCTGCAGAGAATGCTCTCTAATTTATTGGTTTAAAACTAAACGCTCCAACAAAAAACACCATTCAATAGAATATAAATTGCTCTTTCAATGCAACTAAGAATATTCTGATCCGTTAAGTGCTTCTGGAGATATTAAAATGTAAATATTGGATAGTGTCCTCTCCCTCCTTTATTATGAGAGATATGGAAAAATGCAACAAAGCAAAACGATATGCCATCACCCAAGCTCTCAAATGATCTTTTCGAAGTTTAGATCATCACCCAATTTTCCGAGATAGCATGAATTTTATGTTTCTTCGTAGCAGTTACGCCCCCTTTCGGTCGAGTTACGAACTACAAAATAATTTCCAGTCGTTTCTTTTACTTGTTTTACGTATAAAGATTTTTTCCCAAACCTCTACGCCTTACCATTGTCGAGATAGAGCTACTACCTACCCTTATCCGGACACCCGGTGTATGGAAATCCCAAATTATACTTAATTAATATAAGGAAGCATATACGAGGTTTGGCTAATACCTCTAAAACTAAACGTTTTAGAAACAACTGACTGCGCCACTGAACTTTACTTAAAAAATCTGCCAAGATAATTTTTTACTTCTGTAATAGGTTAACGCTTAACGGAAAGCCAAGATGTCTCTAAATATTGAAGACCTTCAAAATCATCCTGTAGATTAAATGACAAATTTCACACTGGATTTTTTGTCAAAAAATACTACAGTAATGTGAAAACCGCAATATTGTATCTTTCGAAGTACCTCCAATATCACCCAGAATTGTCGAAAATTGGAATCGCAGTGCACCCGCACGCATGCGCGCAGAGGCGTTCTGCACACACATACATATTTCATACATTCCACAAATTCAATTCAACTCAAACTCAATTTTAACCAATGGCAATAGCTTTCTCTTTAGATGGTAAGGGTAAAGATATTTTGCTATGCGCACTTGTATGTAATTAAGAACATTATTGACTTGTAACAGTTGGTTATTGTAACGTATTATATGTATGTTATACAAAATGAAAGATTGAAAAGTTACTATAAAAATCTGGCCACAGTATGTGGTCGAGATTGAGCCTCTCCGTAGACTTATCCGGACACCCAATGTGTATGTGCAGTTCCAAGTTTTCGTATGATTATAAATATAAATAATGTTTATTCGAAATTTACACCGTAAAAGGAAACAATGTTTATTTTGTGAAAATCGAAGAAAATTGTTCATTATAATTAACGTACTGATGACGAATGTGAACGATGCCATCGCAATCCCAGAAAATGGTAATCGTGACTTTCCCGACAGACGGAGACGCTTTGAATTTATTCGAACTGTGGCGAACCCCGATGTCTGTCCATGGACTGACGTTCGATTTCAGGATCGTAATGATGCGGGCACGACTCGTCACCGGTCACAATTCTGTGAGGAACCACATGCAGACACTGGTCGAGCACAGCGTGCCTGATCTCGGACATCCGTTTCAGCAGGATTTGCGTCTTGCACAGTCCTTACCCATCTCCTAACAGTACTCACATCAAAACACGTCTCACGGTACGCGGCACTCAACCTTCGATGGATGTCCATGGGCGTTACACCCTCCGCAGTGAAAAATTCAATGGCATCTCGTTGTTTTAACCGCAAGTCCATGCCGATCGTCATCTTTAGGACTATCGTGCGTAGACGATATGTTGCTGGCCCGTAATTATAAAAGTTATGGCTATTGATGCATTAGTTTTTAATATGCTCTCGTACATATAATGATAACTAAAGGTAATCAAATTTTAGATTTCCCTATTTGAACTTCCATTGCGTTTACCTTCATAAATACATAATTTACTTATTAATGGGTTATGAAACTATTTTGTAACCCTTGCACATTGCATGACACAAGTCTAGCTAAAAGAAAACTATCAATAAAATATAAGCAAACTTATTCAATCAGAAAACTGTATATTCATTTTTCTGATTAACTTCTATGTTGATGTTGATTCGTTTACTGAAAATATAAATGTACTTGTACCTTTAGAGCGAAACAGGATTATTTACCATTGTTATAGCTCTTATTAGATGGTAATTTAACAAACCATACATGATCTACGTTATGCCAAATAAATAACTAAAATAAAATTTAATGACTTGACATTTAGGTGTAATTCATTTAGAGTTCAATAACTGCACAGAATAATTATACTACAAAAATCTACACATCCTTTTCAATTATCTACACTGTTATGTTGTAACAATACACTTTAACTACTAAATTTTTAGTCGCTATGACACAATTAGAGCAAATAGATTGGTTACGATGCTGTAATGCTTCGTTTAACATTGCAATAACATTTTCGTTTTTATAGAATGTCTTACAATGTGTTTATAGTAGTACCCGTTTTCATGTGCCCATATCAGTTTAATTGCATTAAATTCACAATGATGTGGTGGCAATCGTAACACTTCATGTCCATAGCTTCTAATATTAATTTTATTAAAAACATAAATAAAAAGTTTACCTCGAGTAGGATTTGAACCTACGAAATGTATTTTGATAAAGTACCGCGCTAACCAACTGCGCCATCAAGGTTCAAGCCCCAATCGATGTAAAGTTTGTCTTTATGAAGAAATGATATAGGTTCTAAATATAAATATGTCGCAGGTTCAAATCCCTCTCGAGGTAAACTTTTTATTTACGTATTTAATAATATTAATAATAATTTTTAATTACATATTTACTTTCAAATCTATTAATCAAATCAATTAAGTAAATCAGTTAACCAAATCAATTAATCAAATCAATGAATCAAATTGACTTGACAGCGGCCATTTTTGTTTTTGCGGCCGTTTTTGCTTTAGCTGCCATTTTTGTTTTGCCTGTCCACATCGCAGTCAATTTGATTCGGTCATAGTTAAAAGTGGTAGGTCAAATCAATCAATTAATCAATCTCAATCAAATCGATCAAGAAGCTGAGCTTACATCTCTTCATAACGTTCAGGTAGATACTCCCAATGTACATACCTAACTCCTATGAGCGATCGTTTACTTTGTAGATAAGGCTAACCGCTCAATAAAAATTTCGAATCGTTTTTAATCTACATTTTATGAAAAAACAGGACAAGGCTTTGCAGAGAGAAATAAAGATTTCCATAGACTTAACAAAGATAATAACATCGCTGGAAAGGAATGGCTTAGAGGTTTTCTTAAATGAAATCGCGACATTTCATGAAGACAGTCTGACGGGACAGTAAGAACAACTGCATTCAATAGACCTAATGTAGCACGTATTGTCAAATTTGAGGCAACCTATACGGACCCACTTTATAATATAGGTGAAAGCGGACTGTCTAATGTTCAAAAGCTGAAGCATCTACCGGCAAAAAGCTGGTTGGAGCACTAACGAGCACTGAAATCGGGCAACACGTAACATGCGTTTGTCGTATGAATGTAGTGGGAAATTTTATACCTCCAGCACTTATTTTTGCGAGAAGTCTGGCAGGATGACGAGTGAGTTATTCGTGAAGTGGTTAGAACACCATTGTCATTATGCAAACTGTTACCAGATAAGACAGTTATTTTACTTGATGTGATGGACACGCTACACACAAGTCGTTCAAAGCTGTAACTCTGGAAAGGTTAAAAGGTCATAATATTACTGTATTTTTCTGCACATTTTACCCACCGCATGCAGCCCTTTAACGTTACACTTTTTTGTTCTTTAAAAGTTTATTATAACCAGGTGTACACCACTTGGCTAAAAAGTCGCCCAAGTAGGACCATTTCGTACCAAACAGTTCATACTGCGACCATTGGTTTGCTACAACAGGAATATGTTCATTAAACTACATATTTTCGGAACATCTTTTTTATCTGCAAACACACCAAAAATACCTGAAGAAAATTTACAACCTAACGATTACAATAACGACGATAATGCTCAAGGAGATGTTAATGTTTTGAATAACTATAATACTCTAGGTAACAAGAAAGAAGTCTCAAAAACTGAAAAGTTAGTAACTTTTGAAAATCTTTCGCCACTATCAAAAGCGAACTCAACAGAAATAGGACTAATATCAAAACTATATGCATTGCTAACTTGTTCTCATACTATTATCGAATTAAAAGAAAAAATCAATCGGAAAATAAAAATTGAAGAAAAGTAGAAAATCAAAGCCCAAAACACGAAAGAAATAAAAAGAGCTTATTCAGTGAAGATGAAGATTAAAAGGCAGGCCTTGAGGCAGGCTTAGAATTAAAAAAAAACTGTTGTGAAAGCGACGATCAGTGCGAACTAGATCCGTTTAGCGATGAAGACGATACCACTTGCTTACATTGTAACGATGTGTACGGCAACTTTAGATTTAAAGAAACATGCAAATCATTAGCTGTGCAAAACGGCTATATATGCGCTGAGTGATCGCCAAAAAACAAACCCTACATTTGCGAAATATTGTATTTTCTTTTAATAATGTTTACCTGCTTGTTTTGTGTAGTTCCGTAAAATGACATACCCTATGTAGTTATATGCAACTCCAGTTGATAAAATGGTATAGTGAGCAATTTTTTAAGGATGTATTTTTTAGTTAAAAGATAAACGGTTTTTTATTACTTTGTATGTATGAGTGGTCCATTAATAAAGGAGCTCGGCTGTGTATGAGAAACTACGCATCGAACAATTTCGTGAAAAACATATTGATAGTAAAAGTGACCGAGCAAAATTGCTGGAAATTAGTTTCAAGTTCCTGAGATGGCCATTAGGGGCGTACACGAACAACAAATTAGAAAATAGGTTTTTTCTCTTAAATCACCATTATCAAGACATGTCCACAGCAGTTTTACTATAAGCTTAGAAACATTTTCTTTTTTTAGAATTTTTGTCTGTGTTGTTAAATGAGGGAATGAGGGAGAGTTCACTTGAAAAAAATGTAAAAATATATTCTATCGAATTAGAGAATGCGTTTAACTGACCTTAATTATTAACATTTATTAATTATTGAACTATTAAAATAATAAGAATAAGGTTTAATATATTAAATGCCCCCTAGGGGCCGTATCATTAGTTTAAAGTCTATTTTCTAAATTATTATGTTGGATCACGATATTATAGAAGATCGGTGTGCAAGAGCCATAATACTGAAGAACTAATGACGCCTCAAGTGTTCAAAATGTCATCCATACTGCTCAATGCAGAGCTGCCATCTCTCATGTATACATAAAGTAGTAGTCAGTGTGTCGTCGACTATAATAAAAACAAGTAGGTCTTGAAATAGCAAAACTAACACAAAACAATAGAAACTTTAAATACTGAATTACGTCAAAATAATATTAGCCCTTAAAGTTTCTATTGTTGATGCCGTTAACAAATGAAATAGCGTTTTTTATACTTGCTGTATATTTTGAACGCATTAAAAATGTAACTATTGCTGCAAGAGTTTATACTGCCCGGTTTCCGGAAAGGTAGAGGTATTTCTAACGTCTTGGACATTACCCAAACTACCGTGAAACGAAAAAATAATGCACTGAAATATATACGTTGTTTTATTAAAATCGTTTAATAAAAAAAAGGTTTTATTTCAAATTTGGGCTACACCCATACCATGCAGTTCTGCATCAGGGATTAATACCGCACAATTTTGATAGAAAGCTTGATTATTGCCATTAGTTGCTAAACATGGCAGCTTCAAATCCTATACTCTATTCCATACTTCAGAGTCAGTACGGCTAGGATAGGGCTCGCAACCCTTATGAGTAATTTTTTGTCGACGTTGTCAGTTCTCGGCAACAACCGATGCTCTAAGTTTATGTATTTTAGCCAAATCAGCGGTTCCCAACAAGCTTCTCAGCCGATGATCGATGCCCGAGTTTATAAGATATCTATTTACAATAAATGTAAAATTTTTCGGAGTAATATTGTCGCAATTATGTTTAAAAAAATATCTCATTCCTATTTTTTTATTTAGCTATTAATTTGCACTTTAAACGCTTCCTAACAATTTAAAGGTACGTACTTTCTGACGGTGCATACTGGCACACAATTAAGGTATTTATGTAATTAACATATCTTATTTTGGAAATATTTCTATTGTAGATTCGGAATGTTAATTGCAGACTTACGATCTAATTAAAGTGTATTCATATTTAAACAGTTTCCCTATATTTATTCTGTTAGTCTCGTTTTTAGAGTTAAGTCCTTAGTGTTAATAAATATTATATGTGTAATTAAAAATATTAGCTGTTTTTTTTATTACAAACATATAAATTTTTATTATTATTATTATTATTATTATTATTATTAAGTATTAAGTGCTTAGTGTAAATATGTCTGTAATTACAAATATTGTTTTCATTTGTTTGAATACCGCTGACAAATGTTTGAATACCGCTGACAAAAATGTGGTTAGTAAAGGAAAATATTAGTAAGGGATTAGTACTTGTTGAGCGCTCAAAAATACAAAAGCAGGTGTAAACTTATTTACCAGCACTTTTGTGCTGCAATATGGCTACATCGCTTTGCGTTAGAGCCCATACTGACCCTGACGTATGGGATGGGGTATAGAAATGTTTATACGCTTATGTTGTTTATAATAAAACTATTTTGGACATATGTTAATAATACTTATTAAAGAGAAAAAGCCGATTTGCTAATTTGCTGTTCGTGTACGTCCCCTAGCGGCCATCGCAGAAAGTTGAAATTAATTTCCGAGTAATTTCTCTCGGTCACCTTTACTATCAATATTTTTTCCCGAATCTGTGATGGGTAGTGTCTTGTATACAGCCGGTTTTTATTTATTAATGGACCACTCCGTACATTATGTTGGCATATAATGGTAAGTTTTCAAAAAACCTTTAAAAGGTCATTTTAAACCACTTTCCGCTAAACTGTTTCTTTTACAAAGAGACTGCCATAATCAAGCCAAACGCTCTGTATAGGGTTTGATTATGCTTCCAGAGTTTTTATATCTCACTATGCTTTCAATTTATCTCATAACATAAAGCTAGAAACTTGCTTTGAGGGAATATTGGATTACCCTGAATATAAAATCCAAGTACAGTAATCAAAAATCACCCAAAAGGTTGCTTGCTGAAAAAGACTTCAACAAGTCATAGATAATAATTTATAGAGTTATGTTAGTTATATGATGTATGATACACTCTAAATATAATGAAGTACGCGGAAACAATTGCTTGTTTCATTAGTACAAAAACGTCAATTCGCGCATCAAGGAAGGAGGTTGCTGGACGACGCGAGGCGGAGTACAGCAATCTTACGAGTCCCGAAAATGGATTTTTTGTATGAAAACGATAAAATATAAAAATTTTTCTCCCGTCAGTTTTATCTTTATATTCAATCATTTATTTGCGGTTCAGTATATTTTTGGGAACCCCATATTTATGTCGCTATCAGTATGACTTTAATAATAACAGTAATTTTGTACAAAATGAGAATTATTCTACTTTTTGGTGAAAAAAAGATAACCGTGTAGTTTTTAATTAATATTCATTGAATTTTACAGTTTACAATTGTTAATGAAATAATGTGAAGATAGATGGTACCACCGGCGATAGAAAAAGTTGATTTCTCTTCATATTCTGTGAGCACCAGAATCATGTGCATGATTCTGGTGCTCACAGCACTCGTCGCACTGTTGTAAGCGAAGAAATTGTATTGCAAATAGAAAATAATCCAAAAAATGAGCACCAGAATAATAAGTGCAGATGTACCGAATGTTAATGGTGAGTCAGTTAGGCAAATGCTCCGAGGACAACTTCTTCGTCCATTACACTTTAAATAAATTCATCACCTATTGGAACAGGATTTTTTTACCGCATGTACAATATTGTGAGTGGTTGCAAAATCAAGAGCAAAACTTTCTGTCATTAATTTTGTTTACTGATGAAGCTGCATTTAGTCGCGATGGTGTTTTGAACATACATAATATGCATTATTGGAGCGATGAAAACCCTCGTCATACCGTTATACGAAATGAATATGAAAACCAATATGGGTTTTCTATTAATGTGTGGGCAGGTATAATTGACCATTAATTGGTCCATTTCGATTGCCCAATCGATTGACAGACGAACTCTAGAAATTTTTTGGTAAATGAACTGCACACTTTATTAGAAAATGTCCTATTGAATATTATTAAACGAACATACTACATGCATGACGGCGCGCCAGCTCACAATTCTCAAAGGGAATGGGAATTTTTGCAAATAAAATTTGGAAATAGGCTAATTGGTCGTCTCGATCTTAATCTCCTCGATTTTTCATTTTGGGGGTTTACGAAAAATGTAGTGTATGCCGTAGAAATAAATATATTTTTTAAACTGTTTAATTTAATATTTAATAAAGACCTTTTCAATTTATAAAAAAAACCCAACAGCCTATAACTTAAAAACAAAGAGCAATGTTGTTTAATTTAATATTTAATAGACGCCTTCTAAATTTATATAAAAAAAAAACCACAACACCCTGTAACTTGAAAACAATAAGCGATCGGACATTAGTGTATAGGAACTTTTCTTATTATTTTTTGGTCCTTTATCGCGTGGTGTTGTGCATTGTAGTGTATTCTATGTCACCCTGTATATGTAATGTGTTTTGTTTTTAAAAATTATTATTAATTTTATTAAATACACAAATAAAAAGTTCACCTCTAGTAGGATTTGAACATACGACCTGTACTTTGCTAGAGTACCGCGCTGACCATCTACGCCATCGAGATTTAAGCCCCAATCGATGCAAATTTTGTCTTTATGTATATAAAACTGATGTAAATTCTAAATATGATGAGATTACAATCAAGTTAGGTATATTAATGGAATGTGAACCTGCACTATCGCAAGGATTCACACATTTACCTTTGAACTTCGTTCATAACAAAACTTATAATAAATTAATATTAGTCAGGTGTGTGTGAATCCTTGCGATATTGCAGGCTCACTTTCCATTAATAATTTGATAGTAATCTCATTATATTTAGAATTTATATCAGTTCTACATACATAAAGACAAAATTTACATCGATTGGGGCTTGAATCTCGATGGCGCAGTTGGTTAGCGCGGTACTCTAGCAAAGTACAGGTGGTTGGTTCATATCCTACTCGAGGTAAACTTATTATTTATGCATTTAATAAAATTAATAATAATTTTTAATTACTTATTTACCTTTGCACTGATTCGTTCATAACAAAGCGTATAATAGATGTTATGTTTTAGTTTTTTATTGTTTTAATTTTTTTAAATTTTTATTGCTTCTTTGAAAATCTTAAAGATTTTATGCCAAATCGTAACTAATAAATATTATACTAATAAATTATATTAAGTGCTTTAGTTATTCGTAACAAAATTTACTTATTCATTCTACTTATTGATTCATACTATGTATATAAGCCCTAGGTAGAATACCGTATTTAGAGAGCTATTTACATTTACTAACAATAACCATGATGAATATCAATTGATATTGTCGAACAAAAACCTATTTTTATAAATGAATGGAATGATTAAGTAAATTATTTCATTTTATTTCTCCTTTATCGGCATTGCTGTACAATTTTACTGTATATCTGTCACGTAGCAGTACAATAGTTTTTAATCCTGTTATTCTGTTACTATAACATTGAATACATAAAACACTGAATAGGATTAATAGAAATGTTTAACGCACATAATGATGAAATTTGTATGAAATAAAACTTATTGGTAAGAAAAAGATATTCAATTACACTTTTGAACATGATATTTGACTAAATTTGTGTAATTTAGCATAGATACAATTACTCAAAGAGGGTTACCGTTCGAACAAGAATACACATAGTTAAAGTGCATATTTTAGCAGAAAAACAATTCAACTTCACTTATAAGAACATCGAGAAAAAAAATGCTGAGAAAACATTTTCTGTTTACTAAAGGTGGAACTTAACCCCGTTTTCTAACTGTAGACGATTTCAGTTGATTTGGATCTCGTTTCTCTTCCAATATTGCTTTCTCGTTTACCAATTATTAAATTTTCATATTAAAAGTATTAACCTTAATTCTTGTTTTACAGTTGATGAAATAAATGCCTTTTGTTTTCAGAATGGATTGCCTTCGCCAGAAAATCCATACGTTTTTAATGGCGATTTTGTTGATAGAGGGAAAAAAGGTCTTGAAGTGTTCCTGCTTCTACTTGCTTGTATGTTAGTATTTCCAGGAGGTGTTTTCCTTAATAGAGGAAATCACGAAGATCATATTATGAATTCGAGGTAAATTTTGTGGATAATAAATCATTTTTTTAATTTTTAATTAACTTACTTATAGATATGGATTCGTGAGAGAGGTGCAATCGAAATATAAGGTGAGTTTTAATGTTATTTCTATTAAGTTTAATAAGTGTATGAAAATATTCCATGTTGGTAAATAACACAATAAATTACATTAAAGTACATTAAACGCAACTAGGGACACCAAAGAGAACTATGTTCAAATTTGTGTTAAAAAATTAAGCTGTTTGCAACATCTCATAAAACGGTTTGATACGAATTCAGACAATTTTCGCTTATGTAGGTAGCCCGTCTATCCAACTATACGTTAATTATTACAATGCAGAAAATAAACTATACTGTTTTAATACTATATTAGCTAATCTTTAACCAAATTATATCAACTGTAGAATATATTTTGGTAAAAAGTTTAAATAATGCACTTTTAAATTCACTTCTAGCGTAAAAAAAACTCATTTTGTTGTTTAAACATGTACTTGTACCATGTCCCACTCACAGAGTGAAGTAGATTTTTGCTTAACACACGTTGTTAGTATTAAAATCATATTAGGGTGTGTCGAAAATGATACAAGATAAAATTTTTTTTTAATGGATCGCTCTATATTGAATTTCGTGTTTAATGAAACGTTTTTTTGTCATGTAGAACATAGCTTCAAATTTTATAGTTTTTCCGATTTGTACAATGAAAGTAAGCATTTCCATGATCTTGATAAATGGGCAGTTCGTCAGTCATTTAAATAGTAAAAGTTCCTACATTTGACAGAAAAAAGGATTATTACAAAATTATCTGTATGCCTACTCAATATTAAAACTGTCATACAGGGTAATCATTGTAATCTTCCAAATTGCATACGTTTGAATAAAAAAATTTCAATTACTTATATTACTTATACATATTTTTCAAAAGACCTTTGATATATATATATATATATATATATATATATATATATATATATATATATATATATATATCACACACATCTACAGGGTCCGCCTTTGGGAGCTGATCCTATGTGTATTTGCTAAACCAAACTTACTATAATTTTGAAAATTTGGTTACAGGGTAATGATGTTAGGGCTACCCACCTAAAATATTTTCACGTTCGTACCACTTCCCGTTATACCGGAAGTCGGTACTTAGTCGCTTATTTTAAATGGAACACCCATATTAATACATTTTTGGATTCTATGTCGAATTTTAAGGTAAGTTTGTTAAATAAACTAGATACGAAATTTGAGTCGTTTTAAAAAAAAACATGTTTCTAAAAAAATTGACAGATTCGGTCTTAGTAATAACTCGTTAATTGTTCTGTTCCTGTCAAACAATTTGAATAAAGCTTTGAGGTGTTGTAGGCAAAAGTTTATTGCAACAGTCTGCAAAAAATGACATTTGTATTTTTCATAAAAATAAAATTATGAATGTCTAAACTTGACTATCAAGAAATGCAAGTTACTCAAAAAAATCAAATGGAAACCCCTATTTTTTATTACTGAGATCGATTTAACGTAAAAAATTAAGGCAAGTTTGTTTAAAACTTTATTTGCCTAAACGTAACAGTTTCATACTTATTATCAAAAAAGTCCCAATTTTAAAATTTGTGATAAAAATGATCTACATACTTAAATCTAGTATTCCTTGTTCGTGGTCACCATGGAAACCAAATAATTGAGAATTGGAATAAAGAAAAATATTTGAATAAGTTACTGCAAAAAATTTGCCAAATAGAAATTTTGTCATTTTTTTCAAATTCGATATACAACATAAGTGTAAAAATTTAATACTTTATGAGTAAATCGAAAAAAACTACTTTTTACTGCGGAGGTAATACATACTTATCAGCGCATCATTACACGATAAAAATGCTTATTTATTTTGTTTTCCTTTTGTAGTCAATAATTTAATAAAACTGTTGACAGTTTGTGTTTTTCTTGATGAAATGGATCGACTTGAATATTATAATACAGATTATTTAAATTTAATTTTAATTCACGGAGAATGTCATAGAGTTGTAAAACGAACAGTAAGAACATTTATTGAACGGTATCCTGAGCGCCCCCGACCATCAGCAGATACAATAAGACATGTGGTTCAAAATTTGGAACAGTTTGGCACATTTAAACACTCTGCGCCTCGCAAAAAAACTGTTATTGATAACGAACAGAATGAAGTTATAACTTTAGGATATTTCCGTGCCAATCCTTGTAATCCCATAAACGACGCGAAAACAGATATTGGATTAACACCAACAACTATCAGAAGAATTCTTAAGAAACATAAGTTTAGACCATACTGTTTACAATTAGTTCAACATTTGAAAGAAGCGGATTTCTTGAAACGTATCGAATTTTGTGAAACAATTTTGCTCAAAATACAAGAAATTCCTAATTTTTTGACTAATATCATATGGACGGACGAATCTAAATTTACGAAAAATGGCATATTTAATCGCCGAAACTCGCATTACTGGAATAACGAAAATAGCAATCCAATTCGCGAATGCTATTTTCAGGAAATTTGGAATTTTAACGTATTTTGTGCTATTCGGAATAACGAAATCTTTGACGTGTATTTTTACAACGAAAATTTGAGAGGTTTAAGATAGTTGATTGTTGCGATTTATGATTACAAATTTAATTTCTAGGAGAAAATTATCTTGAGATATTAAACACTCGAATTCAACCCCGATTAAATCTAGAAATGGAAAATTTATGGTACCAACAAGACGGTGCGCTCCCTCACAACACCAACGCTGTTTCCATGAAACTTTAATGAAATTTTTGAAGATCGTTGGTTTGCCAATAATTGTCCCTTTCCATGGCCACCTAGGTCACCTGATCGTACGCCAATGGGTTTTTATCTTCGGGGTCGAATTAAAAATATTGGTTATGCTACACCACTAACGACTAAAGAAGATTGCATTCCAAGAGTGCAAAATGCCTTCAATTCTCTTTCTCCACAAGAAATTCAAAGGGCTACAAATGAAGCCGTTATAACAATGTCTTGCGTCGAACGGGCAACATTTTGAACATTTATTGTAAATTAATTTACATTTGATCACGAGCAAGAAATACTAAATAAGCGACTTTATCGTGTAAGAATGCACTGATAAGTATGTACTTATACCTCCGCAGTAAAAAGCAGTTTCTTTCGATTTACTCATAAAGTATTAAATTTTTACGCTTATGTTGTATATCGAATTTGAAAAAAATGACTTAGAAAATTTCTATTTGGCAAAAATGACTTTTGAATCACAAAATTATCAATTTTTATAATTTTTTGCAGTAACTTATTCAAATATTTTTCTTTATTTCAATTCTCAATTATTTGGGTTCCATGGTGACCACCAAGGAATACTATCACAAATTTTAAAATTGGAACTTTTTTGATAATAAGTATGAAACTGTTACGTTTAGGGAAATAAAGTTTTAAACAAACTTACCTTAATTTTTGACGTAATAAAAAATAGAGGTTTCCATTTTATTTTTTTGAGTAACTTGCATTTTTTGATGGTCAAGTTTAGATATTCATAATTTTATTTTTATGAAAAATCAAATACTCATTTTTTGCAGACTGTTGCAATAAACCTTTGCGTACAACACCTCAAAGTTTTATTCAAATTGTTTGACAGGAACAGAACAATTAACGAGTTATTACTAAGTCCGCATCTGTTAATTTAAAAAAAAAATTGTTTTTTTTAAAACGACTGAAATTTCGTATCTAGTTTATTTAACAAACTTACCTTAAAATTCGACATAAAATCCAAAAATGTATTAATATACGGGGTGTTCCATTTAAAATAAGCGACTAAGTACCGACTTCCGGTATAACCGGAAGTGGTACGAACGTGAAAATATTTTAGATGAGTTAGCCCTAACATCATTACCCTGTCACCAAATGTTCAAAATTATAGTAAGATGGGTTTAGCAGATACTCATAGGATCAGCTCCCAAAGGCGGACCCTGTATATATATATATATATATATATATATATATATATATATATATATATATATAATACATACATAGTACATGCATACAGGGCGTCCTATGTTTCATTGTATTTATTTCGAGGGATGATCATTTAACTAATTTCCAACAATAAAAGTCAAATAAACATGGGTTCGATTCCAACCCATTTTTATATATTAAATTTTTTTATATTTTTCACTTTTAGGGACAAGTTTACATGTTGGTGTAAGTAACTTCTACAGGAATATACTCACTGAAAATATTGATACATAATTGGAGGGGATAAAAAATCCTTCAAAATTAAAGGTTTTGCGTTTTTAAATGTTTCTGGTAAAACTTGTAATTAACAAATTAATTAGTGCAACATCTTATATATATATATATATATATATATATATATATATATATATATATATATATATATATATATATATATATATATATTATATATATATATATATATATATATATATATATATATATATATATATATATATAGTACCAAGCGTACTCTATTGAGTCCCATATGTTATCAGGTCGATATGAATCCAGAGGTAGGGTGCTTACACAACTCGCCTTTTATACAAAGTATATACTCTTAGGTACTTGTGAGTCGCAACAACGTTGCCGCCGTAAAAGCAAACTGTAGCAGGACATCAAAGACCAACCATATAGTATGGCATACACGAAAATAGCTAACTACTTTGACATAATAAATTTGAAAGATTTAAACATTTGTACACTTAAAATAATACTTTTTTGATACTAACAGCAATTAGAAATCAAAGTGACACGTCCAAACGATCATTTTAGTTTAGTATTTAAACATTTTTATTAGTACTTTTAGCAATAATAAATTTATCCATGATTCCACTATATTTGAGACGACACACTTACTGTTCGTTATGTTATAAGCAATTTTCTAAAGGTACTATAAATAAATCGTTGTCATCACTAAAGCTTAGTTCTTGTTACATGTACAGAGTGTGTGCAATTAACATTTTTTTAACGCAAAGGTTCCATTCATTTTTTTAACTTAAACCTATTATTCATTGTAGCAAATAAAATGCATTGTTATTACCCTAAAGTTTTTTAAATGGAATGTCATTTAGCCGTTTTAATTAAGAGGTATTAAATGTTACATGTGATATGCTACTTCTTTGTTGTTTTGCGCTAATTAGGTATAAAATAATGGTAATTTAAAAATAAACCGGATTATATCTAATAGTTAATTTTTGTTACTAATAGTTTATTATATAAGTGAGCAATGTTACAAATATTTTAAGAAAATATTTACCTTGTGAACATTTTGAATAAACAGTGAATTATATATAATAACTCACGTATAGTTTAAAGTTTTTGTCCTACTTTTTCCTATCATTCATTTCTGGCAAAGCACTAACAATTTATGAAATGTATGCGTTAGTTGATTTATTTAATAGTAATTTATAGCAAAATGGTAGATTTAGTGGATGTCAAAAAAGTTGGTATGATCCAGAGAAGTTTCAAATATAGTATAAAACTTAATTTCAAGAGTTTGAAAATTGGAACGTTCAAACCCTTTAAAAAACTGACGTCAAGGGCAGCAATTTAACTTAATATTGTTGCTTTGAGTTATTTATTTGGAGTTTCATAGAGTACGCTGCTACTAGAAATTACCGGTGCATGCCTTTACGATGAATTGACCTATTTCAACATTATAAATATTGCATACAAAGGAAATTACTTTATACATATACTGATATTCGATACCAAGCAGGAAGCTTCATAGTTTTACAAAGAACTAATCCGTTTGATTTGACTACAACATGTGTTTGACAGATGAAAATGTTTGTACTGACCATAGTATGCTTTGTACTTCGGCAACACTTCTGGCGTCCGTCGTGAATCATATTAACACATACCCCATGGGGTATGTGAAAAATTAAATCTCTCTTAAATACAAGAAAAACAATACAATGAGGCAAATGCCCTTAAAAGGAACAACTGCAGTCTGTCACAGTACGTAGTTCTATAAAACAAATCTGATTTCACATTCAACATAATGTAAATAGGTTTGTAAGGTAGTCTTTAAAGAAAAGTTAAGTGAAAGGAGTTAATGAAATGAAAAAACAACATTTAGTGTTCAAGTAAGACTATAAGTCACTAGTGACCCGAAGTAAAACTTAAGTCACCGCTTTCTTATTTATATTTATATTTATATTTATACTTTTAATATTTTAAAAGTTGTTTAGATGGATTAATTATATTTTTAAAACAATAACCGAAACATGAGTATTCGTTTTGTTTCTAACAATTTCGTAAACAAATGTATTATCTAATATTAGTTCTAACTCTATTCTTATAGTAATTTAAAATATTACTATAAATCATTTTTAAACCATCAACATCCGTTTTTTATTAATGGTTGAATCCTCTACATAAATTTCGATCATTTCTAAAATAAGCACTTTGTTTTATAATTTTCACTTCTTAGGATTTTGGTATTTTTAAAATCGAAAGAATGATTATAATTTGAAAAATGTTCTGCTAAACAACAAGAAATTACATTAAGTCTGCATTCACTTTTCTGAGAATCTACTCTTAAATCCAAACTGCATGAAGTTTGCCCTATATATCAAGAACTACAATCTTGACAGTTAATTTTGTAAACTATGTTAGATTTCTTTAAAGAGGGTGTTACATCTTTTAATTTTGGAAATCGTTTTGTAATGAGTTAAGTTTTGTTTTAATTTTATATTCTCTGTATATATATATATATATATATATATATATATATATATATATATATATATATATATATATATATTAAAATTTATTGAAATAATTATTAATAAGTGTGGATTTATTTAATTCTTTGTTAACTTGTCTTCTGTACTATTAAAACGTCAAAACTTGACAGTTGTTGATAACGTAACGTTTTGTTTTTATATCATGGCAATTGTGTTTTTTTAATTATTACTAATTTACTTCTTCGTTTTCTTTTTCAAGTACTATTTTGAGTATAAAAACTGATTTGTCACATAGCATTTTAATTCTGAAAATGTTGATCTCTTATGTTTTGCTCTAAACCAATTAGGGGAGCAGGAAATTTCATAAGTGTGATTTAATAGGTAAATGCTATTACCGAGCGGTAATAGTATTTATTTAAATTTTCTATCAAAATCAACCTAAACCCTACCAAAATTAGTATGACTGAATGGTAATTTTAATACCTTTCAAACGAGATGTCACTTGCCATAAGGTACTATTTAAAATTATTGGTCACCGTGGCCCTGTGACGTCATATATGACTTTACGTCACTTGTCATGACTAGTTGAGAAGCTTACATCCGTTTATATTCACCTCCAAATTTCATTAGTATAAGTAAAACCGTTCAAAAGATACAAGGGGAGGGATTTTAACTAGCACTGTATATATATATATATATATATATATATATATATATATATATATATTATATATATATATATATATATATATATATATATATATATGTAAAATGTAAACCTAAGTACAGCTACAGAGGTATATGTTAAATATAATAATTCTTTACACTGTTATAAAGTAACTAAGATTCTAATTTTTGTTTTAAATTCAAATATTGGACATATTATAATTAAAAGTCATCACCTTCACTTTCACCATCATCTTCACTCTACTCTCCGATATTGATTACTAAAGGTTTTACCATTTCCTCAGCTCTTTCTTGAACCCTGGCTCATTTCCTTTTCAGCATGTAAAATACACTTCTGCCACAGTTCTCCAGTTACTTGGTTTAATGAATCCTTCCATAGCGATAAAACAGTCTTGCCCTGAAGCCCTGTCTTCCAACGTTTTTGTTGTAATACTGTTCACAATTTCCCTTATGAACTCGATAGGGTTGAATTGGCAGTGATACGGAGGTAAACGTAAAATTTGATGTCCCCAATTATGAGCGATTTCATCAATTCCATATATTTTTGGAACTTGTAAATCCTTGGCAATTTGTAATAATTCCAATTTCAGCATATCATTCGAATCAGGAATGTTGTGTTTTCTTAAAAATTGAGAAGATCTTCTTTCTTCCAACTACTTGAAGGTAATTTTCTACTAATGTGGAATGATAACTGGCATTGTCAAGAATTATCAAAGTTCATTTTTCTAAATTTGGTAAAAGCTGTTTTTGAAACCATTTTTGAAATAAATCAGCGTTCATATTATCCTGGTAGTCTGCTGTCTTACTTTTACTGGAAAATATTAATGATGAATTAGACATAAAACTATCCTTGTTGCCAGCACTCAGTACGATAAAACTAAAATTTGTTCGGTTAAAAATATTTTGAACAAATCGGACTATTTTAATTACGGTTTGTTTTTACGCTTTTCAAATAATTATCATGCCATGATTTTCGAACGCTTCCTCGACTAAAATCCACGTCTCATCCAAAAAACAGGATCGTAACTAATTTAACAACTGTTATTAGCAAAATATTTTCGCAAAAATATTGCTGGAGCACCAGCAATGTGAACCTGCTCCATTAAATGCCTTTTCTATGGTCAACTTTGAATTCAAAACCAATTTTGTGTAACAATTGTTTCAAACTCGTTTTACTGAAGGTAAATATTGTATCTGCTTTAAGTTCAGTTTGGAGTTTTTCGATAATAATATGTGAGCCTAAATTTAAACAGTGATTAACTCCATTTCAATAATAATTTCTGAATTATTTACCAGTTGCCTGCATGTTGTAAATTTTTCGTTTCAAAACGTCTTTCACGTATTCGTCGACATCCTCTGACTTCGACTTCAAACGCAGCCAATGTTTTTGTGGTGAATCCGGCGCCGGTTTCCCATATTTTAAAGCGAGTACCATTCTTACCTTTGTCCGAATTACGGTTTTCTTGGAAATGCCGCATGCGAGAGCAGTTCGCTGCAACATAGTATTAAATAAATATAAATTTAAATAGTGAAAATTATTATCGTACCTGTATAATGGAAGTTAAAGGTAAACTTGGCCCCCCGTTATCGCGTTCCACCTCGAAATAATGCAGTATATTCATTAACATTACTTGAGTTTGGCTTTTCAAAGATTTACCTTTTACTGACATCATTATTTGCTGCAAAATAAATAAATGCATTCCATCAAGTGGAAATACATTTTGCATTATAAACTTACCTCGTAACAGTGAATATTAATAATAATAGTTTTGAAAAAAACTGTTTACAAATGCAATGGAAACTAATAAATTACGAAGCGGAAAATAAATTATTACAACTACAAAACACGATGCGATTATACGAAACGAAATACGAAGAATAATTTGAGGTTAAATACCCAAGAAGACATCCGAAAGTGTCATGCGCTTTGACTTTAGAATCGACATCCTGCATTTAAAAGATATAGCAGACGTATATTATATAACCCGTCCTTCTTTAAGTGGGAACTTCGCACTAAGATAAAGGGAAACAGATGGATTTCACAGTAATAATTATAACACCATTCTCGAGTCCGCCATGAGACACCTCTCCACGGTGCTACTATACTAACTTTAAATACATTTTTCTTGGAAATGGTGCAGTTTAGCGACTTGCGACAAGTATACCTCTCATAAAGCTATTATAGTAAAATTTTTAAAATGTTACTCATTATGTAAAATTTTTCACATACCAAAAAAATATAACGAGAATGTAACACACAGGTTGTTGCACGCAACCTCTATACTTTATACAAAAACTGAAATGCTCAATTAACGCAAAAACCTATTAAAACCAAATTTCTATTAAATAACAAAAAATAAATGAGTTAGCGTAAAAAATAGGAAACAAAATAAATCCTTAAAGGCCCGTGTGTCCTTAAGGGAGCAATTTGGTACTAAAGTAACTTGACTTAAATCGGTATATTTTAATCCATAGAAGAGGTGCCCCTGCAGTATGGCCCATTCTGTTCAGGACACCCTATATATATATATATATATATATATATATATATATATATATATATATATATACAGGGTGCTAATACGACCGTTCAAAAGAAACAAGGGGAGGGACTTTTGACTAGCACTGTATATTGACAAGCTGTAAACTAAGATTTTAAAAATTGGTTATATTATTAACTAATAATAAATCTCATTTTAACATCCAATACAGTGTATTTATTTATGACAAAATCAGTTATTTATAAGTGGCTTCGATAACCAAATTACAGTCTTGACGCAATGAGATCTGTCGGCTAAAACGATCCTCCACAATTAACCAAACTCTTCGCACTTCATTCGGGCACTGCCTACTGCTAGCTAATTCGTTTCTTATTCAAAATTATTGATATAATTAATTTGTAAAACAGATCTAAGCCGAAATTTTGTTGACCCGGTCTCGGTTCTGATAATCGTTTACAGTTGTACAATATATTTTTATCATATCACTACTCGGTGGAATTTACATGCCAGAATAAGTGCGAACAGACCTTAATCGAAATTCGACTTTATTTATACGAGTGGATGAGGATTTTTAAGACCTTTATGATGCCAAATCCCGAGATATTCGAGCAATAATTTTATTTAAATTTGACAGCGCGGCTTAAATTTGAAAAAACCTAGAAACATTTTGTTGGTATTCAAAATTACTAACTATATGAACCAATAACGACATACGTCTTTAAAATCTTAAACCATGCTTTACCAAAAGATGAGTCATAAGACACTTCTCGCCGGCTCGACTATACTACAGATTCTATTACTCTCGCGAACATTCAATATAGTGTATTCGATAGCAATATTAACAAGCCAGAAATGAGTGCAATGACGTATACCAACAAATACATTTATGAAGCAGCATGAGTATAATTTATATTAAATATATTTATTTTGAAAATATTACCTCCACAGTTCTTTTCCTTTTCTTCAAGGTGTTTTGGTTATATTTTTTATATTACATTAGACCAGTTGGATAGTGCATCTTTATCATACCTAATATTCATTTCTACGAACTTCTAATATGTGTGATCCACTTATCGGTATGTACAAGATTTGTTTGTCACATTTTAACTTAACGAAAATTCAGTAAAAGATGTCATATTTATAATTACTCTCTGTAAATTATTTACATTCTGTTTCGTTTGTTAAACAGAGATTAATTTGTTGCTCGAATTTGTTTTGCTAGCAGACAAACTATAGTAAAATCCATTTATTAGGCTGCAGTCAATCAGTGTCATTTTAACTCTAATTTCTGTAGTTTCTTGAATTTATCTCACAGCTAAATTTTTCTTTTACAATGCCTCGTCATAACTTATTTTCTAATAGTGAAATGACCGATATGGTGGCAATTTATGCCCAACAATATTCTAACGAACGCGCTGCAGCAGCAATCTATGCCGAAACTTATCCAAATGGTGGAAAACCTGACAGAAAAATATTTTCAAGATTATTTGCAAGACGTAATAACGGGCGACCTATTGAGCGCACTGTTCAACAAGAAGAACAATTATTAAATACTGTTGAGGATGACGCAACAATAAGTATTATCCGATTATCATTAAATGTTGGATTATCCCGTACTATAACATCTAATATTGTACATATGCAGGAGCTTTATCCCTTTCATTATAGACCAGTCGAAAATTTACTATCCGGTGATTTTTTGACCAGAACAAACTGTTTTGCTAGAAATTTTGCCAATGCTTGAAGTGGTGATCCCATCGAGCTTACAATTGGTCTTAGTGGTGTCACACTTTTTCATAAAAGAACTTCTACCATTCAAAAACATCTAAAATTATTCTTACACTTATATATTACTAAATTCCTTTAGCGGATGTACTGTCCTATCCACTAGGAATTATTTGCTTTAATTAATCCTTAGCATGTATTCACACTCGTCACTGATAACCGGCCTAAATATTTACACTCATTGTCGCACTACTTGCTAACTTAAATGTCTGTGAAGCCTTTAAATGAGTACAGAAATTGGGGTATTTGATTTACTAAACGACCTTCTAAAATAAAACGTCACGGAATATTTTAACCACTCTTGATCACTAAACTCTATAAACGGTCGACTTAGTACTGTTAACAGCCCTACAAATAATTAAATTAGTATTACCAATGTCCAATACTGTTTAATTTAATTCATGAAGCTTAGCACACCTTTACTTAGTTACGTAAATAATTACTTCAAGTTCCTTTTTACATCGCTTTTTAGGTTCTTTATATACAATACTTTTCAATGAATGCTGTTTATTACAAATCTGTTTAAAATTTCTTAAATTTAGTAACAACTCAATAGTAATTTACAATTCACAATTAATCATTTCAGTGTTTAAATACGTCATCCGTAAAATGGGTTTTAGCACTAAACTAATATGCACTACGACACTAATTATTTACAAATAAATAACCAGCATTCAAATTTAATCCACATTACATTAGCATTTACTCCAATTTACATTGTGCAAAAAAATTTCTCGTTCAAACTCAGGTTCATTCTTTACTAAAAATATGTTCTACGCACAACAAAAAACTGCATATACCCAGTGCGTCAAAATAATATCACAACAATCAGTCACGAAATGACCTTTATTTCTTTACTAATTTAACTAACCTAGAATCATTCTAATCACACAATAACGACCGTTTTCATTCTTCTATACAGATTACGAAAGAGTAAGGTGTTTAATATTTTGAAATTTGAGACTGTTATTATCTCTAAAGGTACATCCCCAAAAATAAGACAATTAAGCTATGCAAATATTCACACTAAAAATTTTGTGTTTTCACGCGTTACCTGAAATGTTGAATCTCAATTGATTTCAACTGCCAGTCCTGTAAGTTTACATAAAGTAAATCCCGGCTTCTTGAACACATGAGATCAGTTAATTTCTTGTCTTATTTTATTTAAACACCCTTTAATGTCACCTGCGAAACCATAAAAACCCAGCAATCTATCCTGAGTATTAAGGGCCCCAAATCCATTTATGCAGATGATGTAAATTATGTTCTTTGAAAACCCCATTGTTTTGTTACCATAATTTAACAAATCAAAGTTTTCGCTTTTCAAGGACCCAGTAATTATTCTTACTAAGTGAAATTAAATTTTTGTAATCAATACAATCAAAATACGTTGATAAATTGCCCTTAAAACAATTAGAAATAGTCAACGTAAGTTTAAAATGGGAAGGTCGATATTTTTGTGAAGAGAAAATTGTTGTCGTAAAGAATTTTCTATAGAAACGGTAACATGAAATTTAAAAGTAGTCTCAATTTAAAAATAATTTCAAGAAAAAAACAAATACACATGTCCTGTTATTTACTACTGTAGGTCAGAGAGGGATGCAGCTAAAATCCGGAACTTTAACAAGTAAGTATTTTGAATGGGATTATTTTTTTAAAGCTATAATTAAGGTCTCCTGTTGTTACTAATCGTATTTCCCTCTATAAGCCCCCGCACACGTCCAAACACGATACCACAGACGAGCTCCTGTTTCATTTTCCATTTCGTTTGTTTTTATATATTTTGCAAATAGCCATCCAAGTCCAATTTTTGTCGAAATTCTAACTTCGATACTTCCAAGTTTTCATACGCCTGAAATTGCGCGTACACAGACGAGGTTTAAAAGTCTGCCACATCAGATGTGCAACACTTCCACAAATTCTGGGTTTGATTAGTTGCCGCATTGTTTCTTTATGTTGGTTATATTCATATTCGTCGCAGAATAAACAGATTCTGATTGGAATTCCTTAATATTATTGTTTGCGCCTTTAATTTAGACCTCCAACATTCCACTTTGATCTATTTATTTAATAGTTGTAGCTAGGATATATGGGTTTCCCGGGTATAAATTTTGGTCCTTCGAGACGGATGAATTGAAATTCAACCAGTAAAGAAAGATATATAGATTGGTTGATAGTTAAATATGGAATTGCGTATTTAACCAGCTGATCAAAAAAGAAAAATTCAACTAATGATCCTTCAATAAATAGAATTCATGATCTCCAATTGAAAATAACTGCCAATGGAACTTTTACTACAAAATTTTACCCAAACGTAAGTTTTTATCATTTTTGGCAATTTGCACCTTTATTGTTGTGCTTTAAACTGCACATAGTAAGTATCTAGTTGTTTGGTCATTCATTATTGCATTATGATTTATATGCACGCCAATTACATATTCAGTAATTGAAATCTTTGTTATATACAACCATAAATCCCTCAAAACGCAGTTTCAAACGTTATTATTTAAAAACTTATGCGTGTGGGTTTTTTACTTAATAGTTTTGAACGACAAGCGTCGTTGAAGAAAAAATTATTGTAAAATTTAATTGGATTCTAAAGTAAATCAATCCAATTAAAGCTCCAGGCACCATTTGTGGTCAGGCGACCAGATTTGACAGTTGCCTTTCTAGAATTGAAGATAAATTCAATGCATGGCACACCGTATCGCAAGTCGAGCTATGACAGCTAGACAAACAAGTTGACGATATCCGCATCTTACTAAGTCAATTCGTAGATTTGCAAACCGAAATTGAAGCTCCGCTGATGACTTCTCCGCAGAGCAAGAATACGCTCAAGAATTTGAAAATAAATATTACAGATTGTTAAGTACTGTAGAGTATATTCTTGATCTCAAAAAAGAAAGGTTGCTTTCACCCGCTAATTATATTGCCGAGATGCAAAGTGTTGCATCTTCGAACATAATTAATCCCAACTCATCCCCTCAGTTTGTAAAATTGCCAACATCCATAAGTTCCATTATCTACGTGCATCGATGAAAGGCAAGGCTGCCGAATCAATAAAAAACTTGAATCTATTCGCCTCAAATTACGTTATTGCTTGGAACAACCTCAAGGATAGATACGATAATAAAAAAATCTTAGTTCATAATCATCTCCAGTCATTGTTCAACATTGAAAGTATAGTAAAGGCGTCTTTTTCTCAACTTAGACAGTTAATGGAATGTGTGGAGAAAAATCTGCGTTCACTGAATACAGCCATATCTAAAGAGTACCACGTTGCAAGAGTTTGAGAACGCTCATAATTCAAAGGCCCTACCTTGCTTTGATGAGCTATTAGAATTCTTAAAGAAAAGAGTTTCAATGTTGGAAACTTTGGGGCAAAAAGAAACAAAAACACTTAAAGTTGATCGTCAAGGTTCAAGGACATTCTTGTCGACAACACCTGCATGCTTCTTATGCAGAAATTCTCATGCGCTGTATTCTTGTGACCATCTTAATCGTTTAGAAACAATGGAACGCTTAGCTAAGATAAAGCAGTAAAGATTATGTTTTAATTTCCTTTCGATAAAGTATTGTAAATCCAAAGTTGTTTGCAACCGCTGCAGGTCAGGCATCATACCTTGCTGCGTTCGCCAAGCGAGTCGAAGCCATCTTCTACTTATGACTCAGTTTCTGCAAATGTGCCCTATTCATCATTTGAAAGTTCTAAAGATAAAATTTTATTCCCCACTGCATTAATAAAGGTACTGAGTGCAGATGGTAAATACTACATGGTCAAGGCACTCTTGTACTCTGGTAGTGTATCTTCACTCATAACGTCTGATTTGTGTAGATGGCTGAAGGTTGAACCAACACCCGCTAATGTATGTGTTTTTGAAATTTCAAACTCAGATGCTAGTATCAAATGACTTGTTAGGAGCAAATTGTTTTTGGCAAATTCTTAGTGATGGACAAATTTCTCTGGGTCCAAGGAAACCCATATTACATAACACAAAGCTTGGTTGGATAGTCTCAAGTCCTATGGCACTTGTTTCTTTTGAGTGTAAAATTAGTTGCAATCTTGCAACTACTCAGTATCTACATGATCAACTAGCTCGATTTTGGGAATTAGAAGATGTTTCCTCTAGGTGATTCTTTGGAACAAGCCAGAAGGAGTTTTTCAATCTACAAAACGTTTTAAGCGCAACGCCGCTCTTAATGACAGATACTCTCAATTCATGTCCGAGTATGAACAATTTGGACACGTCTCTTGTGACCCATGAAAGTAATCAGTTATCTATCTACCCCAACACGGAGTAATCAAGGAAAACAGTTTAACTGCAAAATTGATTGTAGTGTTTGATGGTAGTAATGATATTCAGCACGTTGGTCCTGTTACTCACTCAGATATTCTATCTACACTTTTTCGATTCTGGAAACACGTTTTAGCATTTTCTGCAGACGTGAAAAAATGTATCGCCAAGTATTGGTTACCGTAGAAAAGAGAGATCCTTAAAGAAGTGTTTGGCGCCGAGGTACAAGCGATACGATCCTAACATATCAGTTAAATACGGTTACCTACTTAACGAAGCAAGTCATCACAGACATAACTCAAGTGTTCGATCCTTTAGGATCACTCCTCGTTCAATTATAGTAGCAAGGCATTATTGCAGTCTCACTGGTTGTTAAAGATTTCATGGGACGATCCAGTCCCAATTGAAGTTGAAGAAAGGTGGTTAACCTTTAGAAAAATATATCGCTTCTTGCTGATGCTGCGTTTTCCAGACCGGTTATCTGCAATAACCCAAAAGAATTGAAATTCACGCTTTCAGACGCTTCCATGATAGGTTATGGTGCATGCGTTTACATTAGATCGATTGATGCCAAAGATCAGATCCATTCTAATCTTCTCTCCTCTAAAACTAAAGAGGCGCCTCTAAGGTCTATCACTATTCTAGAGTTAGAATTTTGCGATGCTGTTGTACACTGTACAGGCCCGTTTTGCAAAACAAGTGATCGAGGCTTTAAACGTGAAATTTAACAAATGAGTGTTCTGGTCTGATTCTACGATCGTTTTAGGTTGGTTAAATATGCCATCTAATCGTTTAAAAGCATTTGTTGCAAATAAAGTTGCAGAAATACAGGAACTCTCTCAAAATGCTATTTGGAAGCATGTCGCATCAACTTCAAGTCTCGCTGATTTGCTTTCCCGACGTGTCACTCCCAAGAACTAAAACGGTCTAGGCTATGGTTGTATAGTCCTGAATGGCTAATAAATGATGACTCTTCGTGGTCACGCTCTATTGGTAGTGATTTTGATTCCGCTTTTCGTGAACTAAAGGAGATCAAGTGTTTCTCTACCTTTTCGTCGACTAACTTCATGTTTGAAAATTTCTCAAATCTCTCTCCTTAGAACGACTTGTAGCATATTGTATGCGTTTCTACCACAACTACAGAAGGCCA
Source organism: Vesta saturnalis (assembly GCA_036346205.1). Classification (NCBI taxonomy): domain Eukaryota; kingdom Metazoa; phylum Arthropoda; class Insecta; order Coleoptera; family Lampyridae; genus Vesta; species Vesta saturnalis. Next base: position 3,224,900 of record JARFJB010002472.1, on the reverse strand, counting down.
ACCTCTAAAAGAAATTTTCGTATTTTAAATCCTTCCGAAACAAACGATGCTCCTATTCTTTTACTCAAATTTTCGCAATTTAAATCTTTCCAAAATTTAATTGATTCACTTAAAAGGGCGCAATTGTCAAAGATTCGCTCAAGGCTTAGTATTTTAAACCCATTTGGTGATTCATCTGGTATACTACGTGTTGGGGGACGATTAGAGTATTCGCTTACGCGTTTAGTAAGAAACATCAAATTTTAATTTGTGGATCTCACCATTTAGCGAAGTTGATTCTAGATCGTGAAAATATTAGACTGTTACATTCTGGACTTCAATAAATGCTTACTTCCACTAGAGAGTGCTTGTGGATAATTTCAGGACGAAATATTTCTAAGAAGATAATTCATAATTGCGTTATATGTTTTCGCACCGCGCCTTGTACTTTCAAAGCGGTCATGGAAACTTACTACGTAACCGCGTTACGGATAAAAGGGCAAAGGTAGTAAATTAAGGCGGTTCACTTAGAACTGGCCTCTGATTTATTTAAAATTCTTTATAGGGTGTTTGACACATTTACTCTGATAACGGAACCAATTTGAGTGGTGCTAGATCAATGCTTCGGGATCTCAGTAATTTTCTTAGCGATAACAAAAATTTCATTTGCGATACCTCTGAAAAAGGAATTTTGTGGCACATTCCTAGTTACTCTCCACATTTCGGAAGTTTTTGGGAGGCTGCCATTAAATCTACCAAACACTACCCTACTTCGCGTGTTAGATAATACAAAATCAACCTTTGAGTTTTGAGTTTTATACTTTATTTGTGCAAATTGGGGTATTTTCAATTCTCGCCCTTTAACGCCGATATCCTCTGACTCCGAAAATTTGGAGCAATTAACCCAAGACATATTTTAATCGGAAGAAACGTCAGCTCTATTCCTGACTGTCACTTATTTGGCAGTATCACTGTTATCTAGATATGAATATACACAACAGCTCACGCAGCACTTTTGGAAAAGATGGAGTCGTGAATATGTGAACCAGCTCCAGCAAAGGACTAAATGGCATAAAACTATGATATATTAAAAACAATGCTTTAGTGTTAATTAGGGATGATCATTGGCCCCAGTTAAATGGAAATTAGGCCGCATTATCAAGTTATATCCTGGAAAGGATGGTGTTTCACTTGTGGCAGACATTCATATAGCTAATGGAACTTGAGCCTCCCATATTTGTTCATTGCCGATAGACACCAAAAGTGTAAAAATATGGAAGTGTGAAGTGTTCAGTTTAATTTGTGTAGAACTTAATTTTTGTATTTATACTTGAAGATTTTATGTTTGTAGTGTTAACGATCTTTGAAATATATCTTTCAAGGTGGGGGTATGTTTGAGCCCACGACTTGCGTCTTTAATTTAGACCACCAACATTTCACTGCTCTATTTATGTATTAAATAGTTGTAACCAGGATATATCGGTTTCCCGGGTATCCGCTGTAGTTGTCAAAAGATAATTTTTGTAGTGACAAGTAACGCTGTTATTTCCTCAATTATCTGTATTAAAATAAGTTTATTATAAATAAAAATACAATGCATGCAAATTAAATCGCCACAGTTACCTTTCATCTAAATCTCCTACAATTATAAATAATAGATGTGAAAATTTTGAAATTGTGAAAATTACTTAAAATATCTTCTTAGCGAGTACACTGAATGAATGTGGTGAGGATATTAATTTCTTCGAGATTTTATAAATTTTCACGTAAAATAAAGATTGCGACGACTGTTGTATAAGGGTAGCGTAATTGTCCATGTTGGACATTGTGACGTGGGGGTGGAGACGCAGTGGAATGCTCAGTTGGAATAGGTCAATTTTAAGTTTAGTCTGGATTTATTGTGACGTGCTGGCAATATGACGATCAGAAGGTATATAAGTGAGTACCCAAATGGGAGAGGGGAGATTTAGATTTTGATAGTCAGAACCGACGGGCAAAAGTTAAGTAAAGATCACGCGCGTTGAGGGGAAACCATTAAAATGGGTTAGTGTTGGTGTTGTTTATGAAATTGGAGTTTCCGTAGTACAAATTTAAAGCAGCTACAATAACCCTTAAGAGGATAAAATCGTATAGACATTCATAAATAAACAAGTTTAATGTATTCAGAAGTTGAAGGGAAACATCAGTGATTACGGCTACCTCTTGTGTTATGTTCATAGTGCATTTGCAAAGCTAGAAAGGTTTATTGGCAACAGATCAGTTTTACAACACCGAAAAGGGATTAATTACCTTATTAAGTAAGAACTGGATTTAAATTTTATTGAAGCAAGATAAGTACGATTATCTTTTAAGTACATCCTTTTATTGTTGTGTTAATTACAGTTCTTTCAAAGTGAAACGTAATGGGACTTGAGCTATTTTGTGTTTTAGTATTAAGGATTTGTGATTTATTCAACCACGCTATTGTAGAGATTTATATGCGAACCTATCAATATATATCCTTGTTTAATTAATTTCGTTGTTTATTTATGTCAGAGGTGATAAATTTGTAGAATTTACTTAACAGGTTACATTCATTTTTTTTGTTTTTAATCTTTGTCTGTTTGGAGTTTGATGATCGCCCTGAAATTCTGTAATAATCCAGGTCGATTGCAAAATTTCATTTTAGCTTTGAAGTATTGAAGCAGGACACTTAACAAAGTACTTTTTTTATCATTCAGCCGTTTTGAGGTAATAAAGTTTGAATATATTAATTAATGTCTATATAGGATTTTACAGATAAAGTATTGATAAAATATAACAATTCTATTGATGGTACAAACACTAATTATTCTGACGTTGAATTATTCAGGAATTCATGAATAGTTTGTCTTTTAGATAACAATTCATTGTTAAATCGATTTCGTTTAGTTTGTTTAGAATTTTCTAAATTGAGGACAGTTAGAAATATAAAGCTAGGGACATTTTAAAACATACGTTAACGATTTATTTTTATGAATGGAATTTATATTTATACAAGGTGTGTTCAGTGAGTTATAACGACCCATGTATTAGTAAATTTTCTGAAGTTTTGAGTTGACTTATTTGGGAGTGTGTTTGACTTTGAGAAGTTGGTGTATGAATTTACTGAGTAGGCTTCAATCGTGTCTTCCCCAGTCAGATAGGATTAATTTACCATCTTGCCTAAGACGATTGATTTTAGCAAAATTTAACATTGTGGTGGCGCCAAGAGACACTTTCCCGGACTGAGCTGTATAAGTTGTGAATTTTATTTATTTACATAAGGCCACAGGCATTTTTACTTGAGTACTGCAAATATTTATTTATAAAATCACTTTCTTCACAATCAATTACTTTTTCCAGTACATAACTGTACTTATTTAAATTCGTGATATGAACTTTGGAATTCTTAAAGAAAGATTATGTAATACGAAAGGGCTCAACTTGCCATCCAAAATTTACGCTACGTTTAGACCTTTGCATTACTTGGAAACACCTTATTTACAATTTTTATGTAAAACTTCAATTCGCTATATTAACATTAGCTTGAGTCGAAAATATTTAACTGTATAACTTTCCACGTCATTGAATTCCTTAGTTTATGCGTAATTTCAATTAAATAGAATTTATCTAATGATTGAAATGTTTGTTTTAAACATATCTTATACTTATAAACATACATGCAAATAATGTCCCCAAGATAGTCTACAAATAATTCCCAAACTTTCCACATTCATTTCGCAATTGCTCCTTATTGTTTACTGCAAATTGTTGCTAAACAACGAAAGGGTTTAATTTTGAAAGTATCGTTATATTGTTTTAACCAAGTACTCTAGTGCTAGTGGCGTATATACAGTGTTTATGTTCTTGTCAGCATTTCATCAATCATAATCAAGCGTCGCTTGTCTTGCTCAATGAGATGCTTTAATAATAAATAAAGTGGTACTGTTTCTGTTTTTTTTTTGTAAAATGTTTTCTTCCTCACAAATCAATAGTTTAGACCTTTTTTAAATGTCTTACGAAGTATCACAACGTAATCCCAGAATATCGATATTTCCATATTTTTTATCTAAACAGTACACTTCTTTAATATACGATTAGAAAGTTCTCAGGTCGGAGTACTAATTGTTTTCAGATGTTAGACAACTTTTGTCTTCGATAAAATAAGACTAAATGACATTTAGTTATGTCCTGGTTGATTTTTAAATTTCTAAATTCCGTAACGTTGGGTAGTTTTGTCATTTGCGACAAATAAATTACAGTTTGTTTATTAATTGTGAGTAATACCAACTTTTCATTACGTCAACTTTACCACCAAAAATCCTTTTCTAATGTTAGACTATTTTTATTCCTATATACAACAAATTTCTCTAAAATGTATTACATACCAAGGGATAAAGTGCAACTTTTAATCTCAAGATCGAAGGTTGTTAGTTTATATCACTTGAGTTGTCTGCATATAGTCCATCATATGGAACAGTGACTAGACGCCTATGTAGCTTTTGTAAATAATGTTGAGAACTTATTTGACTCAGAGTACAGTAGTTGGTAGTGTTATTTGATGTTTCGTGCATTCTCTGAATTGATCGCTGTTTTTATGGTTTAGTAGCTGTTTCCTGTTAAATACAGAATCGCCTTTTAACGAATCTGGGTGCTTTGGGTCAATAAGGGCAGAAGGCTGCTTTCCTTTTCAGTCAGTCATAGTTTAGATTTCGACAGTCGAGTTTGAGATTTAAAACAATTAAGATGTGGTTACGAATTATTGTCGTCGAGCCTTCGCCGCCTCAACACGTTAATGTTTAAATGTGGTAGACGCGTTTCGTAATTTTTGTTAGGGTTGCACAGTATCGGTGCTATCTTAGCAGTTCGCTTATATGCGGTTATGGATTATGGTTACACCCCAGTCTTCTTAACTTATATTTAAGCAGAGTTGGCATCGTCGTCCACCGCGTTTCAAAAATTTGTGTTAGAAATTTTTCTAATATTTTGTAAATTTACAGATAAATGTAATATAAATTGTTGTCAGGTGTGTGTGGATTTATCGAGATCACAGGCATTATTACCGTGATTTATAAGAGTAATAGAAAACATTACGTGCTAGTATTTGGTAGAAGTTACAGTGCGAAATTATTATGTGTTTGGGTATTCACACATAAGGCTATTTAAAATAATGTGCGCTCTCAGGATTTTGATAAATTTATCTCATGCGACCCTTTATAATAAAAAGGTGTGAGCCAATAGTGATGGAACTTGGACCAAAACGATGTAAATTACGGAAGGTGGGTAACGTTATTTTCTTGCTATTGTAAGCTGTTTATGTATTAATATACTTGTTCATGATAATGTACAGTATAATTTAAAATTTAAGTCAATGTTGCATTAGAAATGCCGATGTTATTGTAGTTTTAACGTTTTGATATTTAGAAAGCGTAATATAGATAGTTGCTGTGTATTTTTGGCATCTTATTTACCTTCACCAAATTAAGAGCACGTTGAGTTTATTCTGACAGATTTTAAAGATACTGAAATTAAAGCCATTATCGTTTATAAATGTAAGGTAAGCTGTGTTGATTTGTTTTAATGAATATTAAGTGACGTTAATTAAATTATAGGAACTTTTGAGTATTCGACGGCGTTTTGTTTATTCTTCTTGTGACGAATATGCGTTTTAAATTGATCAACTAATTACGGTCATGACCAGTTATTATTTTTGTTTGTGAATTGAGTAAATAATTTTATGTGGAGGTTTATACCAAATTACTGAAGTTTTTCGGATTTTAAAAACAGGCTTGGAATTCTGCTTGAGTATGGGTGAGCATTGTGTAGGTATTTTGAAGTAGAATTTCAGGTAAAACTGGGTGTTTTCTTCAATTGAACATTACGGTTTCCTGTTAGTCCATTATTCTAAGATCCAGTTCATAACGTTTTTGGCTCTAAACCTATTTAACAGGTGGCGCCTTAATGACATATTTTTTACCGTATTTGATTTTGGTGCACTGTATCGGGTGCCCTTTGGATTGATGAGTAAGAACCTCGCCTACACCACTGAACTATATCGGTAGCATGCACTTTGCCTCTACAGACTGATGTAGTGACTGCCAATAAATTTTTTGTAAAATAGCGATGATAAATGCAGCCATTAGAATTCTGCTGTATGTTAAATGCAATGCATTTTTTCGATGTGATTAGTAAAATTTCCTTCAATCAATTAAAAAATAACGTACCAGTCGTTTCAACAACACAAACAGAACTTGATTGTTATTTGTATATATGTATTAGTGTTAGGCTTAGGCAAGAAAAAGTAATTGATATTACTTCTCCTTGATATTAACGACTGCTGTTGAGTATGTGACGCAGTATTTTTTTAGGTATTAGGTTTTCCTTTTGATGAATCAGTTTCCTTTACGACTCGCTGTCTGATTATACTTGCCCTTTGTATGCATTTTTTATGCTGTTCTAATCATAATATAGTTAATTGTAGTGTAATTTTGGGCATTTATTTGCGTTCACCAAATTAAAAGCACGTTGAATTTATTTTGACAAATTTTAAAATTATCGAAATTAAAGCCATCGAATGGAAAGTGGGCTCTGTTGATTTGTTTTAATGAATATTAGGTAACGTTTAATTAAATTATGGAAACTTCTGCATGTTCGATTGAGTTTTCTTTATTCTTGTGACTAATATTCATTTTAAATTGATAAATTATTTGCTATGTTGATCAGCCATCTTTTTTTTGTTAATCTAGTAAACAATTTTATATGGAAGTTTATACCGAAGATATATAACGAATTTTTAGTATTAGTTTTCGAATTTTTTGCAGATTTGAAAAGAAGCTTAGAATGTTGCTCGAGTGTGGGTGAGCTTTGGGTACGGATTTTTGATGTAGAATTTCAGGTAAAGGTGAGTGTTTTGTCTTCTAGTGAACATTATGGTGTCTTATAGGCCATTATTTTAAGATCTAGTTCATAAAGTTTTTTCCGCTATAAATCTATTTAACAGGAGGCGCCTTAGTGATATTCTTTTTTACTGATTTTGACTTTGTTGAGTTGTGTCGAGTGCCCTTCTGGATTCATGAGTAAACTCCGCGCCCATACCACTGAGCTATACTGTTAACATGCACTTTACCTTTACGGGCTGATGTTCCAGTGAGTGTCATTCACGTAACACTTTGCGGTACAAAAGCGACATTTAAATACTCGTTATAGTTAATAAATGCATCCATTAGAATTTGGCTAACGTGATGTAGAGCTTTGGACATTCATAGTAAAATAACTTACCAGGCGTTTCAAAAACAAAAGCACAAATCTTAATTGAGAGATATGAGAGATTAAACAAAATACATATCTTTAATTTGTGTGTTGTTCCTCGTAAAGAACACATTTTTTAATTCATTTAAGGAAACTAAAAGAAAATCGTATCCTATACAGGGTGTTAAATTAGTGCCTAATTCTTGTGTTGCTCCGTATCTGTTTTAGATAGAGAAGATCTTTAAATATGAAGTTGTGTATTAGCTTCTTCTCCGTAACCTAAAAATATTTACAATTCTACATTTTCGTATACCAGTATCAAACTAAAATTTTTTAAATTGAACATCCTGTATATTTTTAAGTATTCTTATTCTGTTATTAATTGCATATTTGGTATTGTTTTATCTTTTAATTAGGATCGGCCGTTACAGTCATTCAACTTTTTACGAAAAATATGACGTATGACAGATTACTCAAAATATTTTGTCAAGATTATCTACTGTTCTCAGAGAAATTAAAAGCTAAAATCGGTTGTACAGGATGTTTGCTACAGTGGTACAATAGCTTAATATTCCGATTGGCCGTAACTCATTTTGATGTAATGGAACACACTGTATTTTGTGATTCAGATAGAGATCTAAATTCTATTCCGATGTTATATTAGGTTACCTAAACCTAAAGTTGACACTTTTTACATTATTGCAGTTTTAAGAATAATTGCAAAAACAAAAACAATCATCTGTCATATTAATTCGCAGAAAATTAGCATTTTTGTGTAGTGCTGCATAAATTTACTGTTTTGTACATCAGAATGAATTTTTCTATGGAAGAGTGCATTGATATGATCTATGTATTAGGAGAATGTGGCCGAAGCTGCCTTATCTCATCCCGAAGTTATGCTTAGAAGTATCCAGACAGAAGACACCCACCTGAACTTAGCTTCGAAAGACTCTAAGAGAGGTTTGAAACAACAGGCAGTGCGATTTATACAAAACGTATACGTGTGAGGCGTATAACCAACGAGGAAAACGCATTAATGGTTGTTGCTGCAGTGGTTGAAAATCTTCACCAGTCCACTATAGAAATTGATCCACAAATGGTTGATGCAAGTCGCACATCTGTACATCGTATTTTGAAAAGTAATAAATTCCATCCCTACCATATCCAAATACACCAGAAACTTTTTCCGCAAGATTTAGAATTTAGAATACCGTAGGCAATTTTGTGAGTGGATTAATAATAAATTCAATGCCGAACTAGATTATCTGAACTGTGCCCTTTTTACTTTCAGTAACAAAGGCCTCCCTAATCAACGAAATTTTCATGATTACGATACCGATAAATCCGAATTTCGGAGAGCAGTTGATCATCAACATCAGTGGTCAATAAACGTGTAGGGTGGAATTATCGGGACACAAGTTGGTCTACATTTTTTTTGAAAACCATCTTAATGGTCAAATGTATCTCAACGTTCTTGAACGTGAATTGAACGATTTACTGCAACATATCACTGAAAATGTGATCTCTAGATTGTGGTACCAACATCATGGTGCACCTTCACATTCGTCGCTGGTTCTTCGAAATTTGATGAATATTAGATTACTTGGTCACTTGATTGGACGAGGTTATCCACAGATCTGGTCTGTTAGGTTTCCAGACCTATCTGTACTAGATTTATTCCCTTGGGGCTGTATAAAGGACATTGTGTGCCAAACTCCTCCAACTACTAGCGAAAGAGAGAATTCGTGATGCTTCTCGCAAACTGATGTTCAACGTTTATTTACGGAACGAAATCAACTGTGCCTGCAACAAAATGGCAGTGTATTTGAAACCTTATTGTAAATTGCTCTGGTAATCCTTCCATTAATTTCGTTAAGTAGGCGTTCAAATTTTGCAATAAAAATAAGTTGTTGCTTTGTGTTGATGATATGATCCACTTGTTTTTTTAAGATAATCTTGCAATATGCAGAAATGGCACTCTCGGAATATTTAACATAGCCTTCTAAAATTACAATTCGGTCCTGTTATCTTAAAACTGCAAGAATTTAAGAAATATCAATTTTACGGACACTAACCCAACATAAAATCGAAAAAGGATTTGTTTCTCTATCTGAATCACTTACAAAATACAGGGTGTTCCATTAAAAAAAGTGAGTTACGGTAAATCGAAGTATTAAGTTATTGTACCACCGTATCAAACACCTTATACAACGAAATTTAACTTTTAATGATGACGGTAAATGATCTTGACAAACGTTTGACAAAATGTTTTTGATTAATTTGTCACAATGTGGCCGCTGCAGGCTTTATTCGTTGTGTTTGAATACGTAATTTTTCCTAAAAAGCTGAATAACTATGTAACGGCTGATCCTAATTAAAATTACCATATAGGCAACGATGATAGAATAATATTTAAAAATATACAGGGCGTTCAACTAAAGATATTTAAGTTGGATACTGGTGTCCTAAAATGCTACACTCTGTAGAATTATAGATATTTTTAGGTTACAGAGAAGAGGTTAATACACAACTTTCATATTTAAAGATTTTCCCTATCTAAAATAGTTATGGAGCAACATAAGGATTACGCACTAGTTTCACACCATTTAGAAAAATGGGTTAATGCATACTAGAACGTATTGTTTAAACCATATAGAATTTGGATGAACCATTGAAATTGTAGTATGTTCTTTCAATCAAGTCAGTGAAATACAAATGTTATATCATTTTCTAATAAGCTCAAGCAGTAAAACGTTTTAATCGTTGGAAAAATACAGTTAGTAATATTGATGTTACTACATATACGCGTATTTTTCCAACAAAATTACGATTAATCATTGTAAGGTACATTAATTTTCAAGCTTCGTTTAACAAGCATCAGTCTGTACATGTATTCAAGTATATTATCCTACTACGAAAAATTCTTGTTTTAAACTTAATAATACCTTGTTCTTTTAAAAGAAACTATGGGAATAACCTAGAAATTTTCCTAATTAAAAAATAAATGTGCAGATTAGGTAATTCAAATGCACCAAAACCAATAAATCAAATGTGTTACATTACAAAACAAGACGAATTGAAAGATTAGACCAAGCGAATAAATTAAAAACATTAGACATTAGACAAAGTATTCTTTTGGGATTAAAATTTATTTAAATACATTTATTTAAAAGAATTGGCTAATTTTCACACTTGTTGTAGATTGCTCTTTCCCCAGTTTTAAATTCAACTGACTGATTAAATCGTAATTTACAAGCTTGATAAATTTCTCAGGCTTAAATCTAAAAAAAAGCACAATTTCGAATTAAATGGTTTAAAACACTTGTTTACTTAATAAATAAGCTACACTTAAACAATTCATTAATTAGTCATTAATTAGTGTGGTTTTATTCCAAATCTGTGAAGATGATTACAGTAAACGAAATAATTAGCAAATGTTTATTAGCTAGTTAGAATTCGGCCTCTTTAAAATAAAATTTTGACGCTTCTCGTGGATTTATGATGATTAAATTTCCAAGCACATAAAATGTATAAATTTCCGTAAATTAATTATTAATACAAATTTACGGTTCAGTGGAATAATTTGAATAATATGAGATTTTAAGTATGTGATGATAAATAACAGTACGTATGAAAAAGAATGAAAATGTAACAAAGTGTATGAATACCAAGAAAGCACCATTTTATAGCTTAATTCTTTATGGTGCAAACAACATTTAAGCATTCAATTGCAAATGGTATTTTAATGCTACCTATAATTACTTTAAACGTTAGTATACTTTTTCCTTGAATCTATTTGATAAATTATAATAAAATCGTGTCCTAGTTTCTAAAACTTGCAAGCGATACTGTAGGACATGAGCCTTTGTCCATCTGTCTATGAAATATTTACTATAATTTAGATATTTATTAGTGTATTACGAACAAATCTAATATTTCCAAATGTTTCAATAACATTTGCATATATCCTGTTCAGTAAAAGTAGAAAAGTGTTAATAAATATTTGCAATAGTATTGTCAGCAGAATCTATAAAGTATACAACGATAAGAATACGATTACTATAATAATATGAATTAAATAGTCTAATACTATTGGATATTATAATATTGAGAACAACTCAATTGCTTATTAGATTAAACATCGTTAAACCGTTCTGGAAATGACATTCCAAAAGTGAAAAAATCCTATAATCAAAATTTGAAGCGTTTCGTTTTAAGAATTTAATCGTTATTAACCATTTCTATGGAAGTATCCAGTCCTAAGTTTAAGTTGAAAAAACATAATTTTCTTCTCTAGTCCAACAAATAACTATTTACAATGAAAAATGTAATTTATACACTTTTCTATAAATTAAGAGCATTGAATATTTATACTGATACAATATTTTTATAAATTTGGTAGGTACCTGCGATGCAGAATAATGGCGCGTATACGACAGGACTAAGGTAATTTTAATGTGTTGACACCGATTAACCCTTTCGGCCCTAAATATAAATGTTATTGAAATATATTATTATTTGAGTTTTTATTAACTTAAATAAAAGGTCCTTAGGCTTTAAACTCTAATTTTTTAAAAAGGGGATGATTTGGCTCCTGGTATATAGCTGTACTACCAGGAATTTTAAGTGGTACAAATATGTATCAACGGCTTCGAGTAAAAACATAAATTCAAAAATAATACACCTTTATTTTTTATTTTTTTTTTTTATGATTGTGGACCTGAACAGGCTAAATAAGGCCTATCGTGCTAAAGCACTCAGGAACACTTAGGAGGATGGATAGAGGGATAATGAATTGCCAATAGATGCCTATGAACAGCTACCTTAAATTTTCTCATATCATAAGTAAGAGGAAAACAGGAACTAGGTAGATCATTCCAGAGTTTAGAAGCCGTGTAGAAAATGTGGATTGCGCCCGTTTGGTACGACAAGTGGAGATTTGTACTGCATACTGATGATGTGAATGAGCGAACTGAGTATTTCTCGCAAAGATAGCCGGAGATGGTATCAAAGAATGTAATTCACCAGCAGAATAGCCGTTGTAATAACGATAATACAAAGAAAGAACTGAAACCATCCTTCTATGCTCAAGGGACTGTATGTGAGAAGTTAAGGACGGGTCATTTATAAGCTTAATCGCTCTTTTGAATACGATCAACGATATCGAGAGCGTATTGGGGAGCACTAACCCAAAGGTGAGAATTATATTCCAGATGAGGCCGAATTTGGGCCTTATACAGCAGAAGGAGTTGTCGAGAGGTAAAGTACTGACTAGATCTGTACAAAAGCCTATTTTACGAGCAGATGTTTTGGTAGCTGACAGAAGATGGTCAACCCATGAGAGATTTGAAGATACAGTCATACCCAACAGAGTAATAGAGTCTGAAAACTTAAGAACTGAACCATTCATACTTACAACAGGAAATGATCGATCTTTTTGGCGGACATAAGGCAACTCTTAGTTTTGTTAGCATTAAATTTAACTAGATTATTGCTTCCCATTTGAGAATACGTTGAATGTCTTTGTTGATTGAATTTGCCATTTCAGCTTTAATTTCTTGATTTGACATAGAAGGTGGATTATCACTATGAGTAGACTGAGATGAACTACAGTGAAGAGTGCTATCGTCAGCAAAGCAATGGATGGGGTTAGTTGTTGAAGAAATAAGGTCGTTTATGTACAGCAGAAAAGTGTAGGCGCTATAACGGATCCCTGTGGTACGCCCGCGTTAATGCTAACTTCTTTTGAAAAAGCCATCAACTACGACACGTATTTGTCTTTTATCAGGAAACTAGACACCCAGTTGATGAGCGTATCATTTAACCCAAACGAGGTGAGTTTGGCAAGTAAATACTTATGCCAAACTTGGTCAAATGCCTTTGAGATATCTAAAGCGACTACAACTGTTTCACCGGATTGCTCTACTGTATTGTTCCAAACTTGGGTCACATATGAAAGAAGATCGCCTGTTGAACGACTTTGCCTAAACCCATATTGGTGGTCACTAAGGAGTTTGTTAGTTTCAAGGAACGTGAACAGTTGCTGATTGATGGCTTTTTCCATGATTTTAGACAAAATGGAAGTGATGGCAATTGGTCTCTAATTTGAGGGATCGGTATTATCACCTTTTTGGGAATAGGTTGAACATTTCCTAACTTCCATGATGAAGGGAATTCCCCAGAAGATATAGAGATCGTATAGAGCTTAGATAGGACTGGTACTAGTTCGGGGGAACATTTCTTTAAGACAATAGCTGGGATACCGACTGGGCCAGTCGCCTTATTGAGATCAAGCCTACTGATGATCGATTCCAAGAGCTTGTACCGAAAATGAATTAGTGTCATAACGTATGAAGAAGAGTTGACTAGGGGCACATCTTTTCCTGAATCATTGAGACACGAGTTTGATGCAAACAAATCCACAAAAACGTTGGCTTTGTCTACAGAATCAGCAACTACCGATCCGTCAATAGATGTCAGGGGGGAAATGAAGATGCTCGAAAGTTTTTACTAATGGCTTTTGCTAAAGACCAAAGTTTACGACTGCCTAAAGGAGATGTAGCTAGTTCATTGTATTTTCGTTGTTCGAACAACTTTTTAGTTTTAGTGATGACACTTGTGCAGATATTTCTAGCACCAACGTATTCTACATGACTATCAACCGATTTATTAGATTTCCATTTAATGTAACATTTATTTTTTAAAGATATTGCATCAGAACAAGCCTTATTGAACCAGGGTTGGGAACGTGAATGACCTACACGGTACTGTTTTTTCGGAATGTGTAACTCCATTCCCATGAGGATGACTTCAGTTACTGAAAGACCGATGTCCGAAGAAGAGGACGACTTAAAACAATATTCACGCCATGGAAAGGTTGCAAAGAAATCCCGTAAATCACTCCATCGAGCTGACTTAAAACACCACACGGTTCTATCGGTTTTGCGAATAAAAGTGGAATTAGGTACAGTAGAAATGATTTCTATTAGACAATGGTCGTAAAGACCTAAAGGCGAAAGAACGGAAGTTTTATGAACAAGAGGGTTTAATGTAAGAAAGAGATCTAGAAGATGTGGAGTATGGTTAGGGTTATCAGGGATTCTTGTGGGTTCAGGAATCATTTGTGTGAGATCACATGAAATAGTAAATGTTTCTGCACTATGAGCAGCAGGGTTTGTAGTAGATGAAATCTGAAGCCAATTAGAGTTATGAACATTGAAATCGCCTACAAATGAGATTTCGCAAGATGGAAACTGAGACAGGAGATAGTCAACTTTCATACTAAGGTAATAGAAGAAGTCTTGAAAGTTGCTGTCATTAGGAGACCTATAAACAGTAGAATTTCAGAAAATTAGGACCAGAATGTTTAAACCAAATCACGTCAAAATTTTTATTTTCTAAGGAAGAAACCTTTGCAAGCAATTCTGTCCTTGATGTACGCACTTACGCCTCCTTTATATCGACGGTTAGAGTGAAGATGGTATTGAGGAAATTGCAAGTCGGGTGACTCGGAGCTTTCAGAGGAGACTTGTGTTTCAGATAGAAACAATATATCAGGTTGTAATTGTTCAAGATGTTGGTGAATAGCATTAAGATTAGACCTGATACCGCGGATGTTGCAGTAGTGAATCAGAAAGTTGATACTTTCGATGACCGAGGTCGCTTGGGCCCTGCCTCCCGGACATCCGAGTGGGGCAGTATTTTACGTCCGGAATTTATAACCCTAGAAACCACAGCCATCTTATTTTTAATTTGGGACTTTAATCCGATAGGAAGACAGTGAGGGCGAGAAGGAAGAATAAGGATGAGAATAGATTAAGGATGATGGAAAAGGTAACCGGCAGCCCTTACCGAGCTCAGAAAATCGGAGACCCAATATTAAGCAGCCCATGGTAAGGGTGGTGGTACCTCCCGGCTGGCATGGAGTATACATGCCTACCACCTATTATGAGAAAAATAATGATCCCATGCGGTATATCTATTAGTGAGTATGGTATAGTATGACACAATTTTTGCATAAGGGTACATTACATTCCATACATAGTGTTTTGGTCCTTCTCTGCTGCTTTTCTAGACAACATCTGAAACATCTCCGTCGGATCTGCCCCTCCACAGGAAGATGCAAGGGAACCGGTCCAAAAATTGCCTTTTTTAGAAGGCGATCCTCTTTTCGGTGTTGGCAGGGTCGTGTGTCCCATGCCCTCCGCTATAAGTTCTTCAGCAAGCGTAACCAAAATTGAAATAAAGGGAATTTTATCTTCTATGCGCCTCAAGTCATTGTATATTATCCATGAATTTACAGCATACATATTTAGACAGGTGTAAAAAAATTTTTTCCACCATTTGGTAGATTTCTTGTCATGGTCATACAAACCAATGAATTGATCGGCACCATCGATCCCTCCCATTTTTCAGGGTAAAATTCCATGACCTTTGGACAATCGATCTCTCCTTGTTGACCAGTTCTTGTTTTCTTAGTAATCCTTGTCAATTCTGCTTTATGACTTATAAGAAGCACTTCTTTAGTGTCCTGCCATTTCACAGACAATAATTCTGTATTAGTACATCGGAATTCAAACTGCCCTTTTCTTAGCTTATTACTTCCAAAGGATGGCTCAATATTTCGATTGCTCATGCAAGTAAGTAAGGCGGCATAGTTTATTGTTTCCAAAAAGCTGACACTGGTAAAAAATTGATCGAAACAGAGCACTACACTTTTTGCCTTTATAATTAGCAGTTAACCTTCTAGGGGGCGCTTAGATTTTCAAACGGGAGAGGGCGCTTGCGGAGTTTTGCTCCGCACCGTCAAAACGTTTGAATTTAACCAATTGCACTTATTTTATTGACGTTATTTTGCAGTTAAATGCTATTCAAACATATTGTCAACAGTTTGTCGAGTAAATATATTTTTATTATTATCCATCCTATTAGATATACATTTTTAAATATCTTGAAACATTTTCCTGAACAAATATATACTAGTGATTTTATTACGGGAGAGGGCGCTTGCGGAGTTTCCACAATAATTGAACTCAAATTCTGTAAAGCAATACACATTTATTACTACTAGTACATAATATATCAATACAAAATTCACTAGATTAGTAACGAAAATATGACATCAGCACAAATTGCAACTGTGTGAAATCTTATAAGAACAGAATTATAATCTAATTGTAAAGTGATTGTGAAAATATAAACGTGAATTAGTTAGTCATGATATAATGATATAATTGGTAGCAACAGTAAGTAATAAGCCTTACATAATAATAAAACGAAATTGTATAATTAAATAAAAATAGTGCTTTCCAACAAGTTCTGGAGAATAATAAAATGTTTCAAAAGTTACATTTATCTATGGGTAAATTTCCCAATAGTTCATCTTGCCACTAAGTCACTCGTCATCACTAATGTCCATCTCTTGGTCATTCTGAATGCAGTTGACACACGCTGGTGCTGAATGCTCCTGCAGATAAAGAACTTGCAGTTCCGCATCGTGTTTTAGACGAACGATTTTCTTCCTGTCACACAAGTAACATCACCCTTTGGTAAGTTCGTCCGGTGGTTATACTTGTTGTGTGTCTTCAATCCTCATAATTTCACGAATTCTCTTTTTCGTGTGTTGTGGCAGACTCTTGACAGTTAGGCGAGATGTCATGAAACCCCGGCATAGTTCCTTTGCGAGTTCCTGAATAAATTGTCGTCTAACCATTTTTGGCTTGTCGGTGTTCCGTTTTAGGATGATAAAACTGTTCAATGCTCCAACGCTTAGCATAGAATAAAAAATCGTAGACCAACGATTTGTAATTCTGGAGACCGAGTATGATTCCTTGTACTTGTCCACTGTGTCTACACTTTCTTTTGTTGCATTGTAAAACAGAACAATCTCCGGCTTACCAAAAGTAGGTGAGTCTTCATCGGTGTCCGCAAGACCACTTTGGTGCATAGATGACAAAAGCACCACAGTTTTATGTGGCTTTGCTTTGTATGATACGAGTGTGCACTCAGGTTTGAACCCAAAAATAGTGGATTCAACTTCTCTTCCTTCGTATGGCGAAAAGGTGGCGAAATTTCTCTTTATCTTGCCTCAATGTACCAACCAGTGTTAGTCTGTATTCATGTTGCAATTCAAGGCGCAAAGGAATGGAGGAAACCAATTGTCAACAGTTACATTACGACCAGTACCCACGATTGGTTGTACAAGTCTTTCAACAACACTTTTGCCTGAATTATCTACTTTGAATGGTCCCTCAGGCTGTTTTCCGGCATAAATTTCCGTTTGAAGTATAAAAGACTTGGCACAAACCATGGAAAATATTTTCACACCAAAACTTTGCTGGCTTGTTCTTAACATACTGTCTAAAACTGTAGCATCCTCTAAAAGACTCTAACATTTCGTCTACTGTCACAAACTCGCTTGGCACATAGTACTGTTTGCATTTCTCAACAAAATGTTGAAACACATCCCTAATAGGGGCTAGTTTGTCTAGTAGTTTCCTCTGATTTCGGGTGTTTATGTCGTCAAACCTCATTGCTCGGAGTAAAAACTTGAACCGTTTTATTGACATACAGGCACGAAAAAACTCTACCCCTAGGCCTTCTGTGGACCAAAGATCTTCAAGGTTCAAGTGAGAAGCTCTGAGTACCCCTGCCATGTACAAAATGCCAAACACAGCTTTTAGTTCTTCGACGTTTGTTTCAAGGCAATCTCTTTCTCTACTGTAGTTAGGTTTATTTTTCACAATCCATATGTTTGTGCACTCTACTATTTTATTCAGTGTCTCTTCATCAAAAGACAAACCCCATATATCAATAGGTGTTTTAGCGTCTTTTGCTGTTGCATGAACATGGCCAACCCTCATGAGAATAATGTTTCCTTCCGCTGCTCTTCCTTGTTTTACAGCTCAGTGTACCACAACATTTTTCGATTTTTGCTAAAATGTGCTTTTTCCACTTTTAAGTTCCACTGTAACAGAATTCTGTCGAAGTTTTAGCAGGATATCCTCGATAACATCAAAATCTGATGGAATTTCAGTAAACTCATCGTCCTGATAAGTTTCAGTTGTTACTGGTATGTCGTAATTTGATTCATTTTTCATTTCATTAGCTTCTTCGTCAGGTTCGTCATCTGGAAGTGACTCGTTATCGGAATCATCAAACAGCTGTCTTACAAAATCTCCAGTAGGTCGTATTTCAACTGTCTCTTCCTTTTCTACGCTATCTAGCATTTTTAGAAGTCTCTGCTCTTCAATTGATCCATCGCAAATAAAGTAAAATTAAAAATCTATAATAAAACTAACCATCCGTTGCACACTATGTAACAACACTACACACAGTCATCTGTAACGTTACGGGCGCGCGAGGAGCTTTACTCAGCACTAATAACTTCCACGATCGGGCGCTTGCGGATAATGCCTCTGCAATGACCGCACGCGACAAAGTCCAAACTCATACTAGTGCTATGAGGAAAACGTAGTTAAAAATGGGATGGGGGGACTCTAGGGATGAGGCGAGTGAGGTACGGTAGCGGACGTGACTACCAACACCCAAGAAGTAGGTTTAATTCACAAAAATCTTTACGCGCGGAGTAAAAATCCACAGGCGCCCTCTCGAAGGTTAATGATTTTACAACCTTTTCGCCAAGAATGGTTGTCGTATTCTCTTCTTTACCAGAATACACCTCTCCATCTTCTTTTAGTAGGTTTGAGCGGCTTGAGTGCCGATCGTCCCTTGAATTTTGTCATGGATTCCTCTGTGCTTTGATAAACAGCATCTTCACGGAAGTTGGTAAACGTGTGCTTGAGGCAGGCTATTATCTTTTTTATGTAGAGGTTTTGTAGGAGGGGCAAATGATACTAACAACAGAAATTGGCCGAAAAATTGGTTTTCCATCAACTAACTTTGACTACAGTAATTCCCCAGCCCCGGTAGTTTATTGTACGACATAATGAACATACAACCAATAAGTTTTTGAATTTCCCCTTTATCTGTCTTTTTTCCTTTTTCTTTTTAGTATTGTTCAAAATTTCCAGGTGCGGATTTGTGCAGTTCACAATCTTTAGGTATAATGAATCTGGAAAAATTTGTATGGGTATCAAGTTTTTTGTAATATCTGCTCTTAGCATAGAACTTATTTCAGCGGGAAGAACCTTAGATGGTTCAAATGTATAATCGGGAGTAGTCCAAGCAAGAAGACGATTGCGGGCATTTGGAACTAACTGCGGCGCCGATGGGTCGGGATCAAGCTCAGAATTTTCAGATAAATCAGAATCACCAGATTTCGGGCTTGATGATCTACATTTTTCCAAGAACTTGTTTTCCCATAAAATCGTTACTATCATCTTCATCATCTTCACTAGGCTCATAATTATCACTAGAACTAGAGGAAAATGGCTCGGGCTCTGAAATGTTTTCAGCCTCTACGTCCAAATTTTTTCGGTCAACAGATGTCCACTCATATTTTTCTGAAACAAACGAAAACGGTATATTATAAACCTGCCTGTACGTATCTGTACCACAATAATTACCGAGTGGTACATATGTGTACCGTAATGATAATTATTTATAAACAAAGTTTACTAACAGCTATTATATGGCATGTTAGCCACACCTTTTCGTAAAGTCACCAGTCAATCACAAAAAAGCTCAAAAAACCATTCAAATCTCACAAAACATACGCAGCCTCATGCACACCTGCTTTTTTCAACGATTATCGACAACATAACCTTAAATTTTACAAAGATTCACGGGCCTTTCTGATGCGTTAGTTTTTAAATACCGGATAGGTACATTTTCCGCTTATTTAAAACGAATAAAGTGACTATCAGAATGTCTGCAATACCTGTGAAACATATGTGTACAATTCGGACCGAAAGGGTTAAATTAGTGTTGCCATCTTGTAATTGAAAGCAGGTAGAAAGTTACATCAATTTTAACTTTTCGTATGTCTGCGTTCTTTACCTTGAAGTAAATGCTTTACCAAATGAGTATATAGGGTAACTTGGGCAAAGATGACGTACGGTGATATTTGCCCAAACGTGTTTATTATTAAATGAGGCAGTAATTCACAAAGGTAGCGTCACCTACATTACATTACGGTAAGTCACATATACTTTACAAAACCTGACGAGTACAACGACCACATGTATGAGATATTACGAATTAATTAATTATTTGAAGTATATTGACTAGAATTCTAAATGCTAGGTTAAGTTTAGTGGTCAAGTTTTAGCGGGAAATTTATCCAATAGCGTGATAATGTGGCTGAGCATCTATCTTAACATTAAAGTGTAATAAGGTATTGATGCCTAAGATGTGAAGGGATACATGCCCAAAATACTGTGTAACAAAATACGTATCTAAACACATCTTTTGCGTACCTTTTATAGATCAACATGCCGCGGAAATACGTACATACATCTAAAAGTGAGTTGGACAGAAGACATAAAAAATGCAATAAAAAAACAACAGATTAGAGGGATTGTCACCAGGTGCTGATGTATACTTGAATATTAAGTCATCGTACATGAATTCGTTTTCTAAACTGCTAAAGGAATTCTATAGTCGGGAAGCGCAATATTAGATGTTTACAAATAAACATAGGACGATTAATCGATATATTGGCGGTAAATGCGTGGTAAAGAGCAGCTACGGTGCAAATCGCACCAGGAATTTATCCCTTCAACGCGAATATACTTCCAGATCTATTTTTCCAAATATCTGATCGTATGACCACCTGCGTCTTCAAACGCTGCGCAACTCACGTTCCCACATTACAGGACATGCCGTCAAAATTTTTGGAAGAGGTTGTACCGATACCAATTTTACCGGAACATCAATTCAAATGGAAGCAATATGCCTAAATTATTGTACACAGTGTTCAAAGAGTGAAACCAAAAATAAATGACAAACCGGAAGAAGCCATTAAAAAGAAAATTGATCCAGATGGACTACAAGTTTATTAAAAAGTAAGTCCAACAAATTAAAAACAAGTAGGGGCAACTAACTCAGACGATAGGCAACGACTGTGTGTCTAAGATAAGGATTCACTGCATAGGGATCGCTGAAACCATGATAAATACAGAGTCGGCTAAATTGGGAAAAGGTTGCACAAGGTGAAAACCTTATAAACAGCGTTTACAAAACTCAATTATCTTTTTTCGTTTTTTCAAAATTTTGAAAAATATGATTTCTTTTTATTTTCGTGTTTATTTTTGCACTTATTTCAAAAGATATAAAAAAAAAGTAACTTCTTGATGTGCCCTTAATTAGAATTAAACATCGTAATAGTATTTATTGGAATTCAATTATTAAGCAGTATGAAGCAACATTAAATGGTGTCACCTAGTTACGTTATAAACAAGGGTAAATGCAAGCAAGCAACCTGTAGTAACGAAATAAATAGGTAACATACATTCAAAATATATAAAGGAGTGTTAGTTACTTAAGTTGGTAAGTTAGCCATTATTAATCATTAGTAGCACATCAAGCTAAACATAATGTAAGTATTAACCAGTAAACGTTAGTTCTTTATGAATTATTTAATTCATTATACACCAACTTCCAAGTGCAACCCTACAGAACCAAGGTTGCACAATATGGCGATCCTTCCAGGACGGCTAATCCGACTCCGAGACGCTGCCTATTAAGAAAATGCCAAATGTGTAATGTTAATTGGGAAGAAGGCACGTACAGAAAAAGAAAGTTAAATTAGATCATGTAATGGAAAGCAGTAAAATTTCGTTAACATATATTATTTTATAATAATATAACAAAGCAATAAAAGTGTAATAATGGGAACAAATAATTCTAAGGAAGAGAAAGACGAAGTCTTTGTAATAAAAGCCGGAAACAGGGGTGTATTAACTAATAGTGTAATCAAAATCAAGATGAGAAAGTGTTCACGTGGA
Source organism: Vesta saturnalis (assembly GCA_036346205.1). NCBI lineage: Eukaryota > Metazoa > Arthropoda > Insecta > Coleoptera > Lampyridae > Vesta > Vesta saturnalis. The sequence goes on along the minus strand of JARFJB010002472.1, from coordinate 3,202,764 downwards.
AACAATTGGGAATAATTTTAGTCACAATGTTAATAATAATAATTATAGTGTCATATATAATAAAACGGTATAATGTATATGTCACCAAGAATATACACAAGTAAGTAGTAAAAAGTAGTGAAATGTTAGATATGATAAGGTTTAAGTTAAAATACAAAGTCAACAGTTAAAAAAGTAAATGTTATGATAGTAAATTATCGTTTGCGAATCAAATTTACATGGAGTCAACGTTAACAAGTGTAATAGTCGAAATTGTGCAATTAAATTAGGATATTGTAAAGATTAAGGTGAGTCATAGACTTTCTTTCTTTTATTGTTTGTTTACACGATTATTTACAATTTGGACGACAACTGAGTTATTTTTATAAGTATACTTTTTTCTATTAATAGGTGTCTTTGGTTATTAATAACTTAAATAAAATTACAGATGAGATAAATTTAATCATAGAAAATTTAACTCCAAATGATAAATTAGTAAAAAATAAAAGAAAAAGGGAGGAAATTAGAGGTAAATTAGTAGATCTATTCAATAAAGGAGGGGGCACGTTTTAAATGTAAAATACCTTTCGGTCAGAATTTAGCCAAATTTTGATATGTTCTAGAACTTGACCAATTGATCAAATGTCTTCATTGCCCGAAAGCTCAAAGCTCAACAGTTTTTGATATACAGGATCTGCAATATCACTATTTGATACTTTCAATATATCATAAAATGGTCATTTTTGCCAATATTAACGCAAAACTTAGTGGAATGTTATTTTTTTGTGCTACTGGTTACAACCTTTTCTTTACTTTCATTATTTTTGTACATACACCTGATATACAGAGTGAGACCAAATATATGTATCTGGAAAGAATTATACGGTGGTATTGTTTTGATATTTTGGTGAATGGAAGTTAACACATATATATGTCTATTTAAATTATTATTGCAAGTTAAGTCCCCTAGACGTCCGTTATACAGAGTGTTTCATTTCTTTAATAGATTTAATTGAGTATTATTATACTTCCTAGTTAATTTTCTGATAACTTAACTGAAATGTCTATATTATAATAAACTATTTGCTAACTGTATATACCTACATAATAGTCACGATGTGTTTATACTGATACTGGGTGTCCAACTACAAAGGATCAAAGCGATATCTTTAACTTCATATAGATACGGAAAAAACCGTTAACATTTTAAATCCCTTGCAATTGGATGTCGTTGCGAAATACAAAGCTTTTGGAGATTGACAGATAGAAAGGTTAGATGTGCTTCGTTTATTATGCTCACTATTTTCTAATAAAGTTTTCAGTAGAGTCTTTTGATAAAGAAGGCGCTTGTCGAAGTTCACCTTTATTTTGCAAAACTAAGAAAAGAAAATTCTTTAAGATACTAGTGTATTCACTGTTCACACCATCGACAGACCGGTTTCGCAGGTCTACCTCCATGATCACTACCGCTTTGTACAGTTATTGGAAATAAGAAATGTTGATGTAGAAACGTTAATGAACGTATTTTAATATATTAAAAATATCTAAGCTTAATAAGACATCAGTTAACTGAACTGATGAGGCAGAAAATTTTTGGTCTTGATATAACCATTGTCATAGAAATCAAAAAGTTGCATAATCAAATGTTAAATGTCTATCACCTCCACATTATTTGCATTTAGTATACGATTTAAAACATTTGTAAAAGGATATTTGATTAGCTCTTAGATACCTAGCGTATCCTAAAAACAGCTGCCACATGAGAACAGGTACCTAAAGTTCTGGCACCAGTCTTGCAGTTGCAGTAAGTACCTAATATTGGGTTAGGTTCTTCTTCCTCATTATTCGGCACAAATGTAATCCACAACTGGTAACGAGTAGCATCTCTGAGGCGAGAATATATCCTTACCCGTATAAAACCGGGTTCGTAGTTTTCATCAAATTGAACCTGGCGGTCCTCTATTTCATTGTCCTGTATATAAGAAGGAGCAAGCATTAATTGAAAAATACCTACAGTTAACTCTTTAAGATAGTAATGTGACAAACGTGGGAATGAGGGAACGATAATTTCATTTAAATCAACCCATCTGCCCCTTCTAGAGCGTAAGTTTTCCTCCTCAACCCTGGCTTGAACAACATTTGGCTCTTGAACTTTTTGAAGATTATTTTCAACTAGCTCAATAGTAGCATCTTGCATTAAAATGGGTAGAAAATATTTATTTATAATTGCTCCAGTAATTTTAAGAAAATCAGCAATATTACACATGTGGGGTGATTTATCTTAAAGCTAAAAAATTTAAAAATTGATTTTAAGTGCCCATTGCGTGCTTCTACGATCCACCTGGTTTTCGTAACGAGACGATTATCATTAGCGTCTTCTGTGGATAACTGTAGCTGACCTCTGGGCAAAAAGGCTGGCATTTTAAAATTAATACCTAATCTATTTAAAGCTGGATAGCATCCAAGTACCCGCCTTCAAGAATGTAAATATCTCCTTCATTAAACCATTCACGCGTTCCATTCACATCTCTATTAAATTCACTTATAAGTATGTTAGCATCGTTGTTTTCAGAATTTGAGAAATATGGCCCTTGAATGTCTAGAATAAATCCGCTGGGGACAACAAGCAGAGATGGCTTGTTAAGATGTTTACCTTTATAAGTACAGTAGGACTGTCGCAACACTTTAAAACAAGAACTTTTCTCTATTTCTAGATAAGTACAGTCATTATACACTATAACTTGAGGCCGATCCAGGTTTTGATTATATAGACGATTTGCAAAAGGGGTTACATAATTTTCAATGTAGCTGTCTCTTGTTGTAGCAGTAAATCCAATATTTTGTGGTACAAATCTTGCAGAAAGAGATTGTCTAACTAGAGATATAGCTAAACTGGCTTATTGTCTTGCGGAATAATTAAAAATAACCGCTAAAAAACTATCGCTAAGACCTTGTCGTAACTTGCACAGGAATGCTAAGAGATCTTTTTTACTTACATATCTCAAAGAATTTCCTATTCTAACGGGGTCACAAAAGTTGAAAAGATTATTAAATTGATCTTTGGTTATAGGAGAAACTGCTTTAAATTGAGAATCTGTGAATTTATTTTCGTCTTCGTAAGCCGTGTGGTAGCTTTTTTTCTTAATTTCCTTACGTAATGCTTGTAAAAAAATATAAATCTCATTACCTGCTAATAATGGCCGATTTACATATCGTAACCCAGGGAGCAGAAACTCAAACAGATTACTATTCTCATCCAAATGAATATTACAGCAGTACGTATTTTCTGGCAACAAAACTATTAATTCTACCTTTCATGGATATTTTATGTATATAATTCCCATCGTTACAAATGCAGCATAAGTGACTTGACCTTTGTAGCACATTTAATCGCAAACAATTTGGGTTATTGTCTATTGCTTGAATTTCCCTTACAATAGAAATATTGCAGGCATTGCAGATTAGAGTTTCTTCTATTATGACCCGCTCTGGTAGATTTGCTTCGCGGCGACGTGCAATCACAATTTCCTGCTTTCTTGCATTTACCTCTCCACTTCTTTTCACCATAACGCTAGGAACTAAAGCATTTCCACAAGCAAAAGATGGAATTCGATTCATTTTTCACATAAACTCTTCAACGATTTTAATTCAAAAAGTAGATTTGCAACTAGGCATCAACAATATCACTTAATTAGTGGATTAATTTTTGACGTTTCATAGCCACCTACTATATTGTTGTTATTTTATAAGTTTGGGAATAGAAAAAAATAATAATTGTAGTATGAAAAACGGAAAGAAAAGTGCAAAATCAGAAAAAAATCTAGTTGTACGAATAAAAGCAGAAGAAAAAGCGCATTACCACATTACGGTTTTGGTTTAAATAAATAAGTAAATACTAAATATAACTTTATTAGAAAATAGTGAGCATAATAAATGAAGCACATCTAACCTTTCTATCTCTCAATCTCCAAAAGCTTTGTATTTCGCAACGACATCCAATTGCAAGGGATTTTTTATGTTAACGGTTTTTTCCGTACCTATATGAAGTTAAAGATATCGCTTTGATCCTTTGTAGTTGGACACCCAGTATCAGTATAAACACATCGTGACTATTATGTAGGTATACACAGTTAGCAAATAGTTTATTTTAATGTAGACATTTCAATTAAGTTATCAGAAAATTAACTAGGTAGTATAATAATACTCAATTAAATCTATTAAAGAAATGAAACACTCTGTATAACGGACGTCTAGGGGATTTAACTTGCAATAATAATTTAAATGGAGATATATAAGTGTTAACTTCCATTCACCAAAATATCAAAATAATACCACCGTATAATTCTTTTCAGATACATATATTTGGTCTCACCCTGTATATCAGGTGTATGTACAAAAATAATGAAAGTAAAGAAAAGGTTGTAACCAGTAGCACAAAAAAATAACATTCCACTAAGTTTTGCGTTAATATTGGCAAAAATGTCCATTTTATGATATATTGAAAGTATCAAATAGTGATATTGCAGACCCTGTATATCAAAAACTGTTGAACTTTGAGCTTTCGGGCAATGAAGACATTTGATCAATTGGTCAAGTTCTAGAACATATCAAAATTTGGTTAAATTCTGACCGAAAGGTGTTTTACATTTAAAACGTGCCCCCTCGTTTCAAAGTTTAACTCTTAATTATTATAAAGAAGGTTATTTAAACGATTAAAGAAATTCATAAATAAATCGTTCATACGTTTGCATTTATTATATGTACGGATAGTGCACCTGAACGCATTAGTACACATATTACTAAAGAAGGGTTATTAGAAACAATAGTGGATAATATCACAGAATATCTTACAGTGAAACTGAAGAGGTGTTATGTAGATGAAGGAACATCGGATAATTTAGCCGAAAAACTTACTCTAAGCACTACTATTAAGACAGTCAAAGAATATGTATCAGACGAAAGAGCAAGAATGTTTTTGAATTAATCGAATTTACGTCAATAGAGCAACGTGTTAAACAAATTCGTAAGTTGTTTACTCAAAAATAATGTTTTCAGTATGTCGAACAGAAGAAACTATTCTAATCGAAACAGTTTAAGAGGTCGGAACTACTCAAATGGTTACAATCGTGGAAATTATAGTGGCTTTAGAAATACAATGTAACATTACAACGATAATAGTTTTCACAACAATAAGTATAATAACAACAACTCTTTTAGATCAAATCATTATCGACAACGTGGAAGGTGGGATCAAGGATATTATAATCAGCGACGAACAAATCAAGTTTCTGGGCGGTATAATGTTTACAACATGCAGGATCAACATACTCAAGATCCACAGCCAGCGGAAAACTGCCGGAACCCCTGTCAAACTGATCCACTGGGAGGCGAGAAGTAAGATGATTCAACTTCGCTTAGGATTGAGTAATTTTATAATCGTAAAAACACAGATGGCTAGTGATAAGGAGTTAACATCATAATGGATTCAGGAGCAGACATTTCATTGATTAAACGAACATATGTGAATCCAGAACAAACTGTAAATTTTGGGAACGCAAGTAACATTCGGGGTACAAGCGAACAATCAATACAATCCATTGGAACAATATACAGTGCTAGTCAAAAGTTCCCTCCCCCCCTTGTATCTTTTGAACGGTTTTGCTTATACTAATGAAATTTGGAGGGTGAATATAAACTGATATAAGCTTCTCAACTAGTCATGACAAGTGACGTAATAGTCATATATGACGTCACAGGGCCACAGTGACCAATAATTTTAAATAGTATCTTATGGCATGTGACATCTCGTTTGAAAGGTATTAAAATTATCTATTTAGTAAAACTAATTTTGTTAGCGTTTAGGTTGATTTTGATAGAAAAATTAAATAAATACTAAAATTATAGTTTGGACATTTAATTAATCAAGATTGTAAAGTCTGCCTCTGGTTAATTGTCAAAAAAGTTGACGTTTTTTAATTCTCTCGTTTTTACTTTGATAAGTTTTTATACCTTGACTATTCAGTTTAATTATTCTTTAACGCGACGATTAAGTGTCTACATAGACAAAATGGTACGTACGGTAGCCGACAAAGTAGCAGCTATCTTAATAATTGGTGAATGTAGAAACAATTTCCATGCAGCTCGGTCACCAGACCTGACACCATTAGATTTTTTTCTGTGGGGGTTGTTAAAATCTAAGGTTTACGCTACAGCACCTGGCAGTATGCACATTTTGAAACAAAGAATTGTTGAAGAATGTAGAGCAATTTCCGCAGACACATTTGAACTAGTACGACAAGAATTTAGCAATAGGATGCATTACTGTCAGGAATTAAGTGGAGCACATTTCCAACATTTACTATAAGAATTGGTCCTTGAATCTTGATTAATTAAAGTCCAAACTATAATTTTAGTATTTATTTAATTTTTCTATCAAAATCAACCTAAACCCTACCAAAATTAGTATGACTGAATAGGTAATTTTAATACCTTTCAAACGAGATGTCACTTGCCATAAGGTACTATTTAAAATTATTGGTCACTTAGGCCCTGTGGCGTCATATATGACTACTACGTCACTTGTCAGGACTAGTTGAGAAGCTTATATCTGTTTATATTCACCGTCCAAATTTCATTAGTATAAGTAAAACCGTTCAAAAGATACAAGGGGGGGAGAGGACTTTTGACTAGCACTGTATATTGTCAGGTTGCGTTGACGCACCCTGTATGTAGGATGTTATAATGACGTGTATTACGTGTTTTGGGTACGAGTGTATTGAGTTTGAACGAAAAAAAAATTTTTTTTTTTGTATATGCATAATGTATGTGGGTGGGTGATACGCCACTGGAAATTTAGGAGAAATATTATTCAGTATGTAGATACGTGTATTTGAATGTTATAGAGACATTGGTGTTGGAATAAATAGATTCTGATGAATGTAAATGCGAAGAGAAATTTGTCGATGGGATGATAACGTTTGCTACTGTTTTGCTACTGTAAGGAATGGAATGTTGGAGGATAAAGGAGTAATCTTTGCCGGAAAATGTGAGTGTATAAGTGTAGAATGTTTTAGAAAATATGTAGAGAAAGATTGGGTATGTTTAATTGTTGATTATAGAAAGTTCTCGTAATGTTGTGCAATAAGTTTTGAGAATACGTGTATGTATATGGCATTTGAGACCTTAGACGGTACTTATTTTTCCAAATGTTGCGGAAAGAAGACGAGCGCATGTGGGAAACAAACGTTGAAAGTTGTGTAATGGTCCAGAGTGGCCACTGAATGAATGTGATGACGAGGAATGGCTTCTTCATGAAGTAATTGGAAAATTTGTAAGTAAAAACAAACATGACGATGTATTGTAGTTATAAGCGTGGCTGTACAGATGGTAGCATCTGTCGGCACTAAGAAAGTTTGAATGAATACCATTGGAGAATATAGCGAGGAAGTCGGACATGTTTAAAGATGGATGGCTTAAGGTATAAATAGGAAAGTCAGAGATTGATGTGGGCTAGTGAGTTTTTGGTTGTTGCTTTTTGATGAGAGCTCGGTGAAGATAAAATCAGTTTTTGTTCTTCAAAAGAAAAAGTGCGTAAGCAGATTTATAAAAAAGTTAACAGTTGTTACGTTATAGTGTTGTGCGGCGCGTGAGCTTGTTCTGATCTCTAATATAAATTATTTATGGAACCACCTTTAAGTGAGCGAAGTATTGGTAGTAAATTAAGTCAATGTTAAGGTAATTTTATATGACATTAAAAGTTTATTTGTGTAAGGAAGGACTAAATTATCCTAAAGGTTGCGAGAAACTTTTAAGATGCAACCAAACGTGTATAGTTTATTACGTATTGGAGTAATAACCTCGGATAGTTGGACTAATCGCGAGTACATAAAGGAATAAGTGGTTGAATTTGCGTATTGTGGTGTAATTTTTAATTAGTTTTGAAGGAAAAAGATAATCGGTCTCGAGTTATGTTGTATTGATTGTTTTAGTAGTAAGAATTTTTGCAGAAAAGCAAATTTGTATTGACAGTGGTTTTTCAACCACGCTGTTTTGTGTATGTAAACCTTTGTTTATTATTTTATGCAGGACAATATATATTTATCGTTACCTTTTTTTTCTGTTGTTTATTTAGCCAGTTATGAGATACATTTGTGACGTTTACTTAATTGGTGACCTAGTTTTGACAAGTTAAATGTAGACTTTGCATATTTTGGATTTTAAGATTAATGAACAACCTGAAAGGTTATATTTGCCAGGTTGATTGCAAAAATTTTCATTTTAGTTTCATTAACGCAGTACACTAATGACGGATCAGCTGTTAATTAAAATTTCATTAAGTACAACTAAGAGATGAGTTTTGAGAACTTAATATTTACGAATGTCAAATACGATTCAGAAGTGTCATAAAAATTAAATTAAATTTAAAAGATATCGTTAATGTTAGGAATATTAAATCTTCAAGGATTATTCTCGTTTGACTGTTTTGCAGCACTTTATCACTATTATATTGGAGTAACAATTATTAAGCCGATGACATTGACTTTCTTTTGGTTAGGAATTTTAAAAATTAATTATCGATCATTGAATGAAGAAATAGTTTATTCATTAATAAGTAGAGATTTGACTTTACATGTATACGAGGGATACGTAGAAAATATAACTGTTGGTTACGTGACTGCAGTTGAAATTGAGTGATAAATTTTGTTTTGGAAGTTTTGGTATACGAGGTATATTCAAAAAGTTTCTAATAATCTGGGTAGTACTAAATATATTCGAGTTTGAGTTGAATTGTTTGGGACGAGTGTTTATTTTAGAACCCTCGTGTGAGAGTTTACTCAGTAAGCACAATCCTACTTTCCACAATCAAGTAGGGTTAATTAACACCCAGCTTAAGACAATTATTCTAGCAAAGTTTCGATTGTGGTGGCGCCTGGAGACATATTTTCCCGAACTGAGCTGTTTGAATATCGGTGTAAGGTGTTTGAGCGTATTAATCATTCATTTTACTTATTATTTCGACCACGTCCATCTCCCTGTTAGCTGGCTTGGCAACCCGCTTACATTAGTAAGCATACACGACGCCTAGTGCGGTTTGGACGTGTAACAATATACAAATGTAATGTTTGAAAATGAAATCGAAATTTAACACAAATTTCACATAGTGAGCTCAACATTTCGTCCAGCAAGTGATGGAATTCTTGGTAGAGATTTGTTAAAGAAATTTGCATGTACTATTGATTATAGAGAATAGAAGTTAAAAATGGGTGAAAATTCAATGGAAATTCCAATTTATGAAAAATTATCATACATCCAAGATACGAAGTTTTGAAAAGAATTAATTCATTGTTTTGGAACGATAAATGGGATAAAGTAATTGAAAAACAAGAACTTGAACCGGGAGTGTTTATTAGTTCAAGTGTTATTTCTTCTAGTGCTCCATACGTTCAAATACTTAATGTAAATACCGAAAATGTTAGTATCGATAGCAATAATATCATGTTAGATAATTTAGAAAACTATTTTATTTATAATACACAAGCAATATTCAAGAGAAATCGGGTAAATAAGATGTTTAGTGAATTAAATTTAAGTGAAAGAAACGCCTGATTATGCGATAGAACAGTTAAAAAAGTCGTGGGTGCAGTATGCAGACGTTTTTCATCTGGAAGGTGACCAATTAGTATGCAATCATTTTAAACAAACATAAGATACGTATGAAAAGCAGTGAGCCTGTACACACTAAAAGTTCCATATAATTTAAGAAGTGAAATGGATCAACAAGTAAACTGATCAAATGGTGTAATAGAAGAATCTTTTAGTCCATATAATTCTCCATTACTTTTAGTGCCAACAAAAACAACTGACAGGAAACAAACGTGAAGAATGTGAGTAGACTTCCGAAATGTTAATAAAAGCATCATCACTGAAAAATTTCCAATTCAAAAAGTAGCAGAGTATTCAGTAATCTTGGCAAATGTAAATATTCTTGTTCTTGACTGTGCTAATGGTTATGGTCAAGTTGAACTAGAAAAATAATCTAGGGAAATCACAAGTTTTTCGACAGCAAAAGGACAATTTCTTTAAGTGGAGTACATCATTCATATTTTTATTTTGACGATATTGTTTGCAGAGGAAAAAGTGTAAACGATGCTTTAAAGAATTTGTATCAATAAGTAGTACGTTCCGTAGCATTTTGTAATTATTTTGTGATTATAATTATACCGTAGTGTACATCTCTGGAAATAAAAATGTAATAGCGGATACCTTATCCCGATTGGAAATAACATCAAAACAATTAGAAGAATTAGCCGAAAAAGTAGAACAAGTTAATGTTGTAACAAGAGCTGGAGTAAGAAGCAAGTACAAGAACAAGAAAAGAGGAATAAAATTGAAGATTATATGAAACTAATAGAAGTTTTTAGTTCATACGAAGTAATAAAAATGCATAGTGTAAGAACTGATAATTATGAAAATTATGTTGATATCGAGTTGATATCTAAAAAGAAAATGATCGATCATCAAAGAGTACATTTTTCTAATGGCAAAACAACTTTAGCAGCGGTATTGCATAGCATAGTAAGGATAGCTGGAGAGTGTAACATCTTTAAAGTAAAAATATGTAAGAATGATAAATTGTTTAAGTTCTTTCAAGTAAATGAAGTGAAGAAAGCAGCAAATGAAATATTAGAAGGAGAAAATCTACAAATTTTCATACACCCAGCACACATTAAAGTGAAAGGAGTGTTAGTTACTTGAGTTGGCAAGTTAGTCATTATTAATCATTTGTAGCACATCAAGCTAAATATAATGTAAGTGTTAACTAGTAAACGTTAGTTCCTTATGAATTATTTAATTCATTATACACCAACTTCCAAGTGCAACCCTACAGCACCAAGGTTGCACAACATTCTGATTTTTGAGCTTTACAAGAAGGTATTCGTAAATTTTTTTCCGACGTTTCTTTTACGAGTAAAAACCGTCAACTTTATTTTTTTTTAGATGGCGTGATAAACATAATACACCCTTTGTTAGATAACATTTTTCATAACCATTTTAATAACGTATAACACGATGTGATTGATTGCAAAAAAAGTTTTTTTTTTAATTTTGTTAATTTTTTATAAGTAGACGTTCAAGAAAAAGAGTTTCATAATTATTGAAACAGTTACGGATTTTATAATAGTAAGCTAATATTGTTGGGAACACTTTCTAAACGTAAATAAGCTATTTTTACTGTTGGATGTAAAACTCCGGTTACTGCTCTCAAAAGTTGTTCCTCCGTTTCGAAATGGTGAACGTCAACTTAGCTTTTCAAGTAACCCCAGAGGAAAAAAATCCAAGGAGGTTAAGTCGAGTAACCGCACTGGCCAAGAAACGTTACCCAGTTGCCCTGGAAATGAACGGGAAAGGTACTCTTGAATCTGCCTAGCGTTATGAGCTGGTGCACAGTCTTGTTTAAATCACCAATTTTTACATTCTGTAACGGAAAATTATCCCGACTTTCTTCCAACTGATTATGTAGCAAGTTGAAATAACTTTCACCTGTTAAGCTATTGTGATAAATAAAAGGTTCCAGGAATTCGGCACCATATTAGATCTGTGCTGATATGTGGATTACTTTTTTAGCCATGGGTTGTTTGATCCCCAATCACGGGTGTTGCGTCTTTTAAATCTAATTATTAACATTAATAATTATGTTGAGCAGACTTTCGTCCGATCAAATTATTTTAAACGGAAAATTACAGTCGATTTCACATTGCCTGGTGTTCACAGAAAGTCCTTGTATTTCATCTCCAAGTCAAAGTCTTTGGTAAATTCTAAATTTATAGTTCTTTTAAATAGTCCATTTTCCTTTCGGGTAAAAGCTAGACGTCTGAAGAATAATCTACTGTATAGCGCCTTTTCAGGATACTTATTAATGCACATGTTTTCAGCAGCTACGCAGTTCTTATGAGACAAGATATAACATGGTGATATATCAAATTATTGTACACAGGTGTAAACAATCTGAATTTCTCCTAAAAGTGTCAGAACTGTCAACCGATTCTTGTTCAAAACCTACTCACCAAAAATGAACGATACTAAAAAAAACTTATTCCAACAAAAAGTTTGCAATCAATCACATTGATGTGTTGTGTTTTCGCGCAATACAAAACTAGGTGAGTGCTAGTGCATTACTGAATTTTCTTGTAAAATAATAAAAAATATGGGGTATTTTTATATCTTTGAAATATTTAATGAAAACCAAAAACTGACCCTAATAACCCCCTCTCCGAGATATCCAGACATCATGACCGATATTGACAAAACTTGGCCAAAAGTTGTAAAATGAGCTAATAAGTCGATTTAGCGATAGTGAAAAAATAGTTGCGTAACCTTCTATACCTACATATGTACATGTAGGTTGAAAGTTAAAAATAGATATTTCGCTTATCTTTCAATGTAACTACAGACTGTTTCATATCATTTTAAATAAAATTTCGCTCCCTTTCAAATAAAGTAAGAGTATGTGTATGTTATACCAGCAGTACGAGGACTGTTGTAAATTTCCAGAAAAACCGGAAGTAGTGTTTTCATCATGATACTATCATTTCGTTAGCGTAAATGAACAAAGTTTATTCCCAAGTGTATAACCAAAATAGTTAGAAAGTTATAACAATATCAATATTTGAAAATGCACATCTCTTATACTAGTAGCTTTAGTAGACGCGCGGTTGTTCAGGTTATTAATTTATTTTTGAGGTTACCTATGTAAGCGTGATGACGTCATTGATGATTTTCTTTAATGGAAAGGGGAGGTGTTGCAATGGAACTTTTGAGAGATCTTATAATTATCTAATCAGTCGTAGCAATAGCTTTGAGTATTTGCGTTACGTATAAGATTATTGTTGTTCTATAAAAATACAAGCGAACTAAAAAAGACAACTATTCAAAATTTGGTATGTAGACATAATAGGTCATGATCTATCTTTTAAAACTATTTTCAAAAGTGCAACGTTACCACTTCTACCAGAAACCCAAGGCAACTTTGAAAATTCAAATTGAATACCCTGTATGTTATTGCATTTTCGTATTCTGCATAAAATTCTAAGCAACTTTTGTTAATATTTCCCTATACCCGCCTCTAAGCGTTACATAAATAACTTCTAAAATAAATTAATAATCTGACCAACCGCACACTTAAAAATAAAACTCGACTGGTTTCGGAATTTTTTTCTGATTTTATTTGGTTTGAAAGTTCTGTCATAATAATCTTTGGAAAAAAACTGATTCACTTTATATGTCGAGCAGTTTAGTATCAAGAATACAGAAATAATTCAGTTTCAAACTGACAACAAAAAGAAAGTAGCAAAAAGAATAGGTTTTTTAAATATCGAGTTGGCACGAATCAAATTTAAGACACTTACTACTTACTTCAATACTTAATGGTAATACATTGTAGGTATTTGTACTAAGTGAATAACTGATAATTAATTAATAATAATGGCACCATTAAGTGAAACACAACGAATTGAAGTATTAATTATGATTGGATGTGGAGATAAAACCAGAACGCAACTACACGTATGTAACTTGTTTAATACAAAATATCCTGATACACCTATCGGACAATTAACAGTTGATAAAACTGAGAGAAAATTTAGGGAAACTGGTCACGTTAAACACATTGCAAATGCTGGTCGTCCAAAAATGAACGAAAATGGAAAACTTGATGTGTTGTTAAGTTTGGTAGAAAATCCTCATAGTAGTTCCAGAGCAATTGCAGCTGATGAAGGCATTTCACAAAGGTCGGTGTTACGTGTACTTAAAAAGGAGAAATACCATCCGTATAAAATCCAGAATGTGCAAGAACTCAATGAAGATGATCCGGATCGCCAAATGCAGTTTTGTGAAGTCATGCAAGACTTATGTAACCGCAACCCAGGATTCCTTCGTCAAATTCTTTTTTCGGATGAAGCTACATTTTCCTTAAATGGCACAGTGAATCGACAAAACTAGATATTGGAGTAAAGAGAATGCTCACTGGATGAATGAGTTACACACTCAGTATCCTCAAAAAGTGAATGTCTGGGCGGGGATAGTTGAGAACAGAATCATTGGTCCTTTTTTCTTCGATGAAACTCTTACAGGGCAACGATATCTGGGCTTCTTACAATATGAACTTATACCTGCCATTGCATAATTTTCCCAAATGAAAATGATCCTGATTTACCAAATGATAATATATGGTTTCAGCAAGATGGTGCACCTCCTCACTATACACGTCCTGTTCGCGATTTTTTAAACATAACTTTTCCTGATAGATGAATTGGTAGACCAGGATCTATATAGTGGCCCCCAAGATCTCCAGATCTTACACCTCTTGATTTTTTTCTATGGGGCTATTTAAAATCTAAAGTATGCGTCGAGAAACCACGAAATCTGGAAGATTTTAAAAATGGAATTAGATTAGAAATGCGTACGATTAGTCCACAAATGATCCACAATGTTCAAGAAGCTTGTGGTCATCGGTTCAATTACTGCCAAGAAGTGAGAGGGTGGCAATTTGAACATTTAAATTGAGTTGCAAACAATTCTACAATGTTAAACAATTTTTTCTCTGTTTTGTGTAAATAGTAGATACTTACTTACTTGTGTGAATTAATTTAATTTTACATTTTCGTTTATTTGTAAATGACCAGTGTTTGTAACGTGTTTAACGTAACCAGTTTCCCCATTTTTTTTTTCAATTTTACAAACTGTCGATTGTCTGATAGGTTTGTTAGGATATTTTGTATTAGATAAGTTACATACTTGTAGTTGTGTTCCGGTTCTATCTCCATATCCAATCATAATTGATATTTCTTTTCGCTATCATTTTTAATGTGCTTATTGTATTCTTGATACTAAACTGCTCGACATATGAAGTGAATCAGTTTTTTTTCCAAAGATTATTATGACAGAACTTTCAAACCAAATAAAATCAGAAAAAAATTCCGAAACCAGTCGATTTTTATTTTTAAGTGTGCGGTTGGTCAGATTATTATTTTATTTTAGAGGTCATTTATGTAACGCTTAGAGACGGGTATAGGGAAATATTAACAAAAGTTGCTTAGAATTTTATGCGGAATCCGAAAATGCAATAACATACAGGGTATTCAATTTGAATTTTCAAAGTTGCCTTGGGTTTCTGGTAGAAGTAGCAACGTTGCACTTTTGAAAATAGTTTTAAAAGATAGATCATGATCTATTATGTCTGCATACCAAATTTGGAATAGTTTTCTTTTTTAGTTCGCTTGTATATTTATAGAACAACAATAATCTTGAATCACCCTGTATACGTAACGCAACTACTCAAAACTATTGCTACGACTGATTAGATAATTAAAAGATCTCTCAAAAGTTCCATTGCAACACCTCCCTTTCCCATTAAAGAAAATCATCAATGACGTTATCACGCTTAGATAGGTAACCTCAAAAATAAATTAATAACCTGAACAACCGCGCGTTTAAAAATAAATATCGACGGGTATCGGGATTTTTCTCTGAAGTTGCCGATTTAAGAATTATTGAATTTATTCCATAATTTAGCCGCTGACTGTATATTTCAAATTCTTTTATATCTTAAACGGTATCGGAAATTACATTTCTGCAAAAAAAATGTATATGTGACTGTAACTGTGGCCATATTCAATTTTGAAAGTTTTAAAAAATTGCAAAAAATTGCATTTCATGCGAGTTGTTGATGACCTGAATTTCAATCTTCTATGTTAAAATAACACTATTATTTTCACCTCCTGTATACTTATTGCGTTTAAAAGCTTGTTTTGTCGACATAATTGTCTCGTAGGCTTTCATTTCGGCTGGCGAGTGACCATAGACACACACAGACAGACATTTTGAATAATTTTCTAAAATTTATGTTTTCGGGTTCAGAGAATCGTAAAACATCAAAATAACGCAATTTATTTTTTCGATTTTTTTTTCGACCGCAATACTTTCTTATTATCCTATTAAAGCAATCATGATTTCTAAGGTATTGAAAAAACGAAAAAAGAGAATAGAATTTGGAAACGCTGTTTATAAGGTCTCCCCCTTGCCAAACTTTTTTAACTAACTCTGTATCTATGGTGGTTTCCGAGATTCCCATGCAGCTTATCGTTTGGGTAGTTTCACGTGCTCTATCAATCAGTACTGTTCCAAATACTTGACTGGGTACACTGAGCAGACCATTACTCTATAGTTTTTGCAATCACTCTTGTTCCCCTTACCCTTACGTAGTGGTACAATGTTCGCGCTCTTACAACCACTCGGTACTTTTCCACATTTAAGACATGCGTTGAATAATTCACACAATCTTAGCATAAACTTTGCACCCCTATCTGTTGGCATTTCACCAGCGACTTCATCCACGCCTGCCCCATTGCTGGTTTTCAACCTTCCTACCGCTTTATCTATCTCATTTAACATAATATCTTCCTCAGTTTCATTCCATTTCTACAGTCTCCTAATCAAACCCTTCAGGCTTATTTTCTTCACTACCGTAGCCTGTTTTGAAGGTGTATACAAATTAGGAAAGATTATTTACTTTGCTTGTGTCAGTAATGCCTTTGAGATTCGAAATTAAAGTTAAATAGTGATTCCCCAAATCAATCTATTTGGGTTGAAAGTAGTACCGTTAGTGTTATTTTTTTTATTAGTTGAATTCTACTAATTTCCCTAAATTTATAACTTCGTAATACAAATGAAAAAATGTATTTGGCAGAGGTGAAAAAGTTCTTTGATCTTTAATTGAAAATAAAATGAACAACGGCGTAAAACAGATTATTATAATATTGGCAATCGTTCTTTTGGCTTTTATAAAACTGAAATATAATCAAGTTGAAAACATCTTTGCACAAATTATTTCTGTATTTTGCTTTATTCGCAAGTTTAAAAAGAGAAATACCTAAAAGTTTCCTAAGCTTATTTATTGGATCATCCTGTTTGGAAAACAATTTTAGATTACTTTGCGTTTAAAGATAAATTATGCTGTCTAGTATCTACTTAAACTGAAAATTAGATTTTAACTTTAATTATATTTACGTCTTGTGGTTTTTCCGCAATTACAAAATGTCTTTATGTTGTTAAAACCGAATGAACTCAGTGATTAAACTCAAGAGTAAAACAATGCAACTATTAACAGTAGTTTGTAGTAAGAAAAGATACAAAAACAAAAAATACAACGTCTGGAATATTAATTAGTTTTACTGAGTATAACTATTAATAGTTACAATGAAATTCCAAATTGATTTAAACTGATTGTACATAATAAATTTTATTTTATTTTTATTTTTCTTTATACGCCCCCAAATGCGGGCGTAATGTGGTTTTTATAGCACGGAAATGTCATTGTTGCTAAGCAGCATGATTGACAGCTAACCCATGACATGATATGTCACGTAAGTTGAAAAAATTATTGAAACAACAACCTTACTATACAACCTTTATTAATAATAATAATATTAATGAAACTTATTCTTTATAAAAATTGAAAATACAGTTGGATGGATTTGAAATTGTAACTCCAGATGAGCCAACACCAAAGCTATGTCGACTTTATTTCACTGCATTTGCATTTAAAAACTTGCCGAAAATACTGAATCTTTTTAAAATTTTGTTCCAGTTTCATGGTGCAAAATAAAATAAAACACTGTATGTACCACGGGGCATAATTGAAGATTATGGCTCTCAGGAATATAAAAGCCCTCCGCTTAGCGTCGGGCTTTTAACATTCTCTCGAGTCATAATCTTCTGATTATGCCCTCAATACATAAATATCTATTAATTGCAACACAATTCTGGGTCAATCGTGTCTTTGTTTTGTTTTTACAATTATCGATTATTTATTCTAGATTGTCTGGTGAGTGCAAACGCCTACATCGCAAATATATTTAGTGCTTATCTGGCTACGGAGCAATGGCACAGTGGTAATACGATCTGATTAGCATTCGGAGGTAATGGGTTCGATTCTCGTTACCTTCTACCCTTTATCACGTACGTGCCTGATTCTATTTGTTGTTAGCTTCGAACTATAGGATGTTTTTTACCCGACACCTGAAATGTAGTATAGTTCAGGAAAACTGAACGTGATAAAGCAAATATTTTGGAAAATTTTATATAGTAACGCTTTTTAGGCATTTGAAGAAACCTGGAATTATTACAAATGGTAACATAACTTAGTACCCCTATTCTGAGGACGAAATATAGTTTTGGTTTGTGTACCAGTATTAGATTGGAGCTTTGAATTAAGATTTGGTTTACACATTGACATCGGTAGATAGCGAAACTCCTTTTACTATTTTAGTGAGAATTGATTAATTCCTTTGTATATAATGGTAGTTCGTATTTTTCCTAGATTTCGTTAATTATAGTCAATTTCGTTAAACTAAGTCATTGGAAAATTACATGAATATCAAAATTGTTATTTTGTATTGAAATGTAGTGCAGAAAAGCATATATTGCAAGTTTAAAAACGTTTCCGCGACAGGTTGGCGGGATTTGTTCGATACACCTTTGGTCTTCAAACAAATAGTTTATCTTCTAGATACGAGACTTTTAGTGTCAAGATGATACAATCAACGAAGAGTATATCAGATTCAGTGATAACAGTGCAGGTTGTTTTTCCGCTCGGCTTCCGAAATTTCTGTTCGTGTTTGGCGCGTGTTAAAATTTAAGTAATGAATTGTTATGAATGTTTGGCTGGGTTAAAAATCCAATGTGGAGAGAATTGAAAGATTCGTGTGTATCAGTTCTAGCTTAGATGTAGTAGTGATAGGCCTAGTTACTGCGGCCGGCAAAGGTACGAAGCGCGTTAGCATTCAAGTGGGGAATGGTGTTACAGAATCCGTGCTGAAAGAACTTCCGTTAGGGGTAGTTTCCCCGCCTACCCTATTTGGGGATATTGGCCAGCTTCAACCAGCGCGAGATTAGCATATCGTTAAGTTACTTTTATCCGGAGGGAAATCGTTAAGCATCCTTAAACGAGGTCTAGGGTGTTAGAACCTCCATTTCTAAACATTAAGTTATTCAGGTTTATGGCCCGACAGTAACTAGAAAACTCGCTGTGTATAATTTGCCGCTTAATTTAGTTTGTGTAATTATAACTTTCGTGCAAGAAATCTGTATATAATTAATTAGAATGCCCGACCGCAGTGTAAATAAGTTCTTCCAAGTTCTTTCCTAATTGTGACTGGGCATCTGAATGAAAACCGTTCGATCGTAGTTACGCTCTCGGAGTGGCCACAGGGGTTCAGCCACCGTTCTGTAATCTGTAGGACTATCATCACAGCCCTACCGTAAGTACCATAAAGAAAAGGGGATAATTCAAGAAGGTCATTGATGCTTGATTAATAATCTAAGGTAATCACTTCCGTTCATTTATTTAGTGCTGTTGATCGTCAGAATAAAAAGTGTTTTTAATTACTGTATGTATCGAACGGATGGATATGTCTCTTTTTATTAAGCTTATTTAAACAAATCAGGTCATAAACCGTATCCATCTGCGGTTTAATCGTGTTACATTGTACATTGATTATTTTATCGTGTTTATGCTATATTTGAAAAGTTATGTGTTACTAAATTTGTTGACGGTCTAAGCATTTGTTCTGGATACAATTACAATTAAGTTGCTTCAGATTACTACGGGGCTATCTTGCAAGAGGATCTCGCACTTCATAATAAAATCATACGAAATTTATAACATTATTGGGTCTATTTATTTGTGTAGCACGGTGTTATACCGAACATATGTGTTTATTTATTTATAATATATGAATGGGTAAGTGAACTGGAAGTATTTTGAATTGGATGTTTAATAAACTGCGACCCCATTTTTTTATCTGCCGTATTATTTACGTTAGTATGGAACTTAGAAGAATGAGATATTTGTGATATGAAACATCGACTGATTTTATTTATCTTACTTATTTGCGAAGATCTTTGAATTACACAATTTCATGGTGACGAGGTGCGAATAGTTTTCAATATCCTATTTGGACAGTAACATAACAATTTGAGAGAGAATTTGTTAATAAGCATTTTAGTTATTTTAATTTGGTTAATATCACTTCATTCAAGAATAGGTTTAATAAGTAACGTAACATCAACTATCAAATACATTATTTCATTATCCGATCAGTAGTTATCTTTGTAGCACGTAATGATTCAGCAAATACGTGCCAATATTATTTTGTAGCCTTTTCAGGTATTAGCGCATTACCTGCAGATCCCTGGATCTACTTGTAATTATGATAAAAGGTAAGCCAGCTATTAGGTATTTAGACGAGCTGCGAACCTCCGTAATTAGGCATTACAACCCCTACTCCCAAATACCTTGGGGCCCATTCGGTTTACGACGACCCCTATTGTGACTTAGATATGACAAGCTATTCCAGAATTACGCGAAAAGGGTATAATACACCTACCCCTAATATCACTGAGCTTCCGACATCCCTTGATTTATCTGTTATTCTGTTGTACTGCCATTTTCGACCGTAACACCTTACGAGATTTTTTTAGGGTTTTTTCTCATACACATGTAGCGGTATTACCATATGCGGCTATTTAGGCAGAACCCCTAACTATGTCCTTTCCGATCCTATCCCAACGGCACCTATCTTTGCCCTTACTATCTAAACATACTCAATGTATGTACGCCGGGAATCCATTACTGCGGCTGAAGAAACTTCGAAAAGTCAAACAGCTCCACCTGGAATGAAACACGTTGCCTTTTCCTTTTCTGGAGCTGGCTGAACTATAGTGACGATCCGACTATATGTGTTGTCAATTAATTGATTTCAGATACTTCATTATATAAAAAGTTTTCCACTCTCAGTACTTGCATCTTTCTTCTTTTGTATACTTTGAGTTGTTGTTCTGTAATGAAGGATTGTTTTAGTTCTTGGACGGTTGTAAAAATTCAAATGTGCAAGATAACAGTTTTGGTTACATAAAAAATGAAACTATATATAAAATTTAAACTTATTATTGTGAATTTCAATGATGATATGAAAAGCCTTGTCATATTAAAAATATTTATATATTGCTTTAATGTTTTAAGAATTATTACTTTATTAACATAGGTTACGAGAATGTATTGATATCTAATTAGCCTAGTTCGGTTCCGTAGATAAATAAAATATTGCGTTACCATACAAACGAATTATAACTTTAGAAGTTTCACGTCAAAAAGTCAAACCAGAGTTGCACAATAAAATTTGAAAAAAGGGAAGTTAACCGAAATTGTTCAAATTGAAAATTGGAGTATCGAGTCATCATCAAGTATCTATATTTGAAGGGGTCAAGAGGTAATAAGATTTATGAAGATATGCTTAATACCCTTGGAGATCAATGTCCTTCGTATGGAACTATGAAAAATTGTATTGCTTGCTTCAAAAGAGGTAAACTTTCCATTGAAGATGAAAACCGATCGGGAAGGCCAGTTTCTTTGTCCTTTTCCGTAAATATCGATGCAGTTTATGACATGATTTTGTGAGACCGTCGAATTGTGCTAAAACGAATATCTGGGATACTTTCATATAAATGCGACCATGATATAGTTCACGTTGATGTGGACATGAGAAAAACTTCTGCAAAATGGACCCCCAAATGTCTTAATGTTGACCAGAAGTATAGAAGCATCGCGTTCGATCTGTGCTCGGTTTGAAAAAGATAGAAACCTCTTAACTCGTGTTGTCACTATGGATGAAACTTGAGTACATTTCTACGACCCAGAAACAAAGCATCAATCGATGTAATGGAGACGTTCTGGTTCTCCAAGGCCTAAGAAATTTCTTGTTCAAAATATACTGGAAAAGTTCTTGCTTAAGCTTTTTGGCGATCGCTAAAGAGTAATCATGATTGATTCTCTGGATAAATGTGTAACAATAACTGGGAATTACTATCCGACGTTACTGACCACGCTGAGACAAAATTATGGAGAGAAGATGAGGAAAGTTGTGCAAAGGTATTTTGTTTTGCAGGACGCCCCTGCACACAAATCGCATGTTGCCATGCAAACTATTTGTGACTTAGGGTTCGAATGACTCGAACACCCCCTTATTCCGAGAGCAAGATAAATTTTTTTTTATAGGTCTAGAGGCGTTGCAGGTTCGTTGTAGTTGATGTATCCAGTTAAGAGGAGGCTATGTTCAATAATAAAATACTTTGACATTAAAACTTTGTTTGCTTCAATAGTAGGGTAGGTCCTTCCAAAGTTGTTGACGGTTTTCTGGTACAATTGAGGTCTTAATTATTTTATTATTTTTACTTTTTCTTGTTTGAAAACCCTTTGGGGTTTAAATGAGATGATGGTGGCTCAATTCCATTTTCCCTGGATTTTTTGCACAAAAAGTAAAATACTTTCTTTTCTCCATTAATGGAACGAGCATAATGAATATGTTTGTCTCCTCGCTTTTCTGTTACTTCGGTTATATCCTTTATGTAGGGACGCGTGTCATGTTTTTTCTCATATAGGATAAGTCTTTCCATTAAAAAATCATTCACTCTCATCTCACAAACAGTTACATTAACAGTACTTGATTGAACCGCATTTTTGAAGTCATTGAAATTTTGATAATGTATAAAGGTTTCTCCACCTTGTGGTGGAAGGTGTCCGCTGACATGAATGTATGTCCAGGTTCAAAACATTTTACTGTCATAGTTTCAGCTGAAATCAGACGAGAGTTCACTACATAAACCAAATAAAAAAAGCCCAGTTCTTGTTCTGAGCGGTACAGTTGTCCATCCAAAGAGTCACTTTTTTCATATCCCTTATATCTCTAGTGGCCAATAATTTATAGATCATACTTACAATATCTTCTTTTAATCTCCCGCTTATACAACGATAATCGCTAAGTAAATGTTACTGATTTAAACATATCGCAGCAGGACAGCATAATAACTTTCTGGGGATCAACAGAATATATTATTTCATCATTTTTCAATATTTTGTCTGCGTCTGCTTTATACCCTTCTGGCATCTTCAAACTGTTCTGAATGTTTTTTGTAGGAAACACAGTTTTCACAATCATTTTTAGGTGATTATTGTTGCGAGGATGTAAACTAAAGCGTTCACATACCTCACAATCGTCGTGCCCAAGCTTCACAAACAATGTGTTCATATGAGAGATTTCGGTACGATGCAGATCGCAAAAACATTACTTGAAATTTTTTTTGTTTGAAATTCTCAAAAATTATTTTAATGGAGAGGTCACTATGCTGGTACTTTCTAAGTGGCGCCTATAATTAGAAACGATTCGATATGTTCCCTATTAATTGAATGGTATAGTTTATTGGGTGATATCCCACCATTTCTCCGATTAGTTGAGGGGGAAATAAGTGTAACTTTGGAGATATTCTGCAGTATTTTGTCATTTGTTCTATTGTAGCCTAGAGTTGTTTTACAGACCTGAGCACATTGGCTTTCTTGGCTTCTCAGTGAATATTTGATGGTACATGAACGACGAGAATCAACAAGATTTTGCATGGCTTTTTTATTCAACTTTTATACAAGCAAGAAGAAATGCCATCTGTTCTTGAGGATCGATGTCCCTATATTGTGAGTTTACCTTAAACGTCTGTCCTCTGTTATTTTTTGACACTTGAGCTTGCATGTTACTTGACAACCTTGAATCACTGGGTGGGTTCGTTTTGCTATGTTTTTCTTGATTTCCTTTCTTTCATACGGATTGTGTAAATACTTTTTTGTTTTTCTGGTATTTCCTGATTTTGTAAGGCTGGTAACAGTTTTACGATGCTCATTGCCCTCCAAACGCAGCTCATCATGTGGAGTCGATGGCTCAGTTTCCAAATTTAGTTGAACATTTTCTAAAGCTATAAGTTTATCATAAATTGTTATCGTGTTTCCAACTAATTCCTCATGGTTAACATTAAAATTGAAACTAAAATTGTCATTTTGTTCTTATGGTGGCTCATTTTCTGAAGCAGTAGGCATAGAGTGATTATTTTCTAAATCATCAATTTCTGAACGTTTCCTAAATAGGTTCGCTATAATAATTAGTATTCAGCTCTTCAATTAAATTCAATGGTATGACATAATCAAAATTATCGCCGCTACCATTAAAATTACCGTCAGGGATGTTTTATAATACCATGTCATTAATGACGGCCTGAGTAACTGATGACGAATTAGCTCCATTGAAAAGTTGGTCTAAGTTATCTGTGTTAAATGTTTCATTGTTGCTTAGGTCTAGGCGTATCTGTTTTAATGAACCGTCATTATTTATTTCATACACACCGGTATGATCATTATTGTGTTCATTTAACATGTCTGTTGTAGTAGTCACCTGTTGTAGGTTGTCAGAAGATGAATCTTTAGAACTTCTAACTGTGATTTTAGAAGTTGTAGTAGGCATAACTTTTCAGTAGATATGCTATGTCACTTCTAACTCACTTTTGATAATAATAATACACCTTCCCATACAGATTGTGCACATCAAGGTCAATGGGTGTCCAGGTCAAGGTCATCGTACACATTGCCTACATCGAAGTGTACTCCTCAAGGACATCACATTGCCTAAGTCTGAGTACATGGTTTTCAAGGTCAAGGTCGCTCACATTGCTTGCCTATCCTTCAAGGTCATCGTAGACATTACCTGCGCACACGGTGACATTACCTATGTCAAGGTTTTCAAAGGGCTCATTGTACACGCTGCCTGTGTATGTTCTTCAAGGTATGGGGACTCACACTTCCTACGTCGAAGTCAACGATTTTCAAGGTCACGTTCCCTGAATCAGTCTCCAAGGCCAGGAAATGTTCAAGGTCATCAAGCAAATCTTGGAATTTGGCTGAGTCAAGGTCATGTGTGCCAAGAAATTTTCAAAGGCACCAAGTTGGATGAGTCACATGTTCATTTGGTGGGAAATGTCCAGGCCACGTGGCAGAAAAAGCTCAAAGTCACGCAATTATTTCATTGACCTCTGAAGTAGGTCCCTAAAATTGCATGACTCATGTGTCTGGGCTTTACGTAGGCCAAAGGTGAGCTACTCCACAGTGCTCAAGGTCACCAAACAATTTTTGACCGACTCAAGGTGTTAATCCATTTATTACTATTCTCAAGTTTAGAGGCATTAAATAGATTTTTAAGCTCATTGTAGGTGCGTGGGGTTCTTGGATGTTCAAGGTCACGACCCTTCGCAGTTAACAGTACGAGGGTATCAGATATAACCGAAGCTATCTGTTCAGGGAAACAGCTATTTGTTCGGGGAAACAGCTACCTGTTTGGGGAAATAGCTACCTGTTTAATGTAAACAGCTACCTGTTAGGGAAACAGCCATCTGTTTCGGGCAATTCTTGATCGAGTTAAGTTGTTAATTTAGTTATTACAATTCCTCTCAAGGTCACCTGCAGGGGCATCATATTACAGATTGTTGTCTATGCTAGTAGATCAAAGCATTAGCCTTTTGAAGGTCATCGGTTTCAAGGTTACACCCCCCAGCAAAGTTCATTGACCTGTGTTCAGTCAACTGGTTCAGGTCAAAAATAAACTACTACAATGCTTTTCAAGGTCACCTGCAGGGATATCCAGACCTTATCCGATCTTACCCGATCTTGAAATGTTCAAGGTCACCAAGCAATTCTTGGAATTTGGAGTCAAGACCACGTGTTCATTCCTAGGAATCAATGGTCACATGCAGGGGTATCCCGATCATTCCCGACCTTATTCGATTCTACTCTTCAAGGTGAAATTCTTGAAAATAGAAAAAAAAGCATTCCTATCTTATCCGATCTTACCCGATCTTATCCGATCATATCCGATCTTATCCGAACTTATTCGATCTTATATGATCATATCCATTCTTATCCGACCTTATCTAATCTTATTCGATCTTATTCAATCTTATCCGATCATATCCAATCTTACCCGATCATATACGATCCTATCCGATCTTATCCGATCCTTCCCGACCTTATCCGATCTTACCCGTTTTTATTCGATCTTACCCGATCTTATCCGATCTCACCCGATCTTATCCGACCTTTCCCGATCTTACCCGTATTTTGACCTTCAATGCATCTATATAGTAGGTAAAGAACAGTTTCATGTCAGTCGACACATTACAATCGTGACGAATGTGTTGTGAAGAGCAATTAAGAGTTCACATAATCACTAGTGTGTGCATCATATTTTTATATTGCAATCGTGACTAGAAGTTTTATTGTAAACCTAAAGTGTTGTGAAAAGCAATTAGATATTTGTTAAAGCTTCATTATTACGTGTGTGCTTTATATTGTTGAAAGTAACTATGAGTATGCCAAGGAGTAGTGAGGTAGTTAATTTAACAAGGCGTGGTATCCTTTTATTGAAAACAAAAAAGGAATTTGCGAGGCACATCCGTACAGTTAACACCAATATTAAGCTTTTGCAAGATATAATTAAAAATAAAATTTATTATGAGGCCAATGAAAGTCTGCTTAAGGTTGAGGGCAATTTAGCATTGCTCAAGTGCTATCTGGTCAGATTGAGGCGGTTAAAGAACGCGTCAGAGAAAGTGGGTAGTGGAATTGTCAATAAAAAAGGTATACATAAATTTCGCTGGTACCCCCTAGACTCATGTTTTAATGGTAGGTTACTTACAGGAGTTATAACCAATATATCAAGCATTAAAGACCCTTTGATCATTTTACGAAACACATATGATAGCTTTGCACATAAGGTGAAATTAATGTAAAGTCGATCCATGCTAAAGATGAATGTGGTCTTAGCCGCAATTTCATGCAACCCCAAAATCATAGTATTGAGTTGAAGACTTTTGTCACAAAAAATTGCGTTACTGATATATCAACCAATTTACATTTGTGGTACAATGAAAACGTGTATGATAAGTTACGGATAAAATTAGCGGAGTTTTCCGAAAGGGATTCCGGTTGGGCATTACACGAAGTTTTACATTTAAAAGTGAACATTAATAGCTATCTTCCATTTAGAGGTGGTCGTTCAACCTATGTTAAAGTTCCCCGCTTCATAGCACTAAATCGTGCGGTAGTGAATCTTAAAAATAACGATGAGTGTTGCTTCCTATGGGCCGTTGTTTGAGCGTTATATCCCGCGCAGCGTAGTACAGAAAGGGTTCAAAGTTATCATCATTTTAGAGATGTTTTGAAGTATGATTGAATTCGCTTCCCCATTCGGTTGGATGATATAAAAAATTTGAGAAACTAATCAACCTCGTAATTAATTTATGCTGCATAAATGATAAACAAATTTTTCCCTTCGTATTGAATAATCAGCAAAGCGGCAAAGAACCCATAAATCTTTTAATACTTTCTGCTAATGATCAAGCCGCGGATGATATTAACACTGTATATCATTTCACATGGATTAAAAATATATCAGCTTTATTTTCAAAACAGATATCAATGCGCGGTCATAAGAAAGTAGTTGGGATGTCGTCTGGGTCAGTCATCTTTTTAAGATCAATCCTACTGATAGTGGATTATAGAAGGTTGTACCTAAAATGAATTGGTTGCGTAGTGTATGATTTTCGGAATCATTAAGACACGACTGCACATAAATTCACAAGAAGATTGGCTTTGTCAACAAAATCGGAAAATACAGATCCCTAAAAATAAGCAATTCTCAGGTCAATCATCAATCCAAAATGTTTGGTTATTTTTGAACTGTGTAAATCCTTTATGTATTTTTGCATCAAAGGAAACAATTAAATCTTGGAATATAATATTGACGCTCTTTAAACTGTAGATGAACTATCACTTCAATAAGCTCTTACAACAAAACTGTAGGGAGGTTTCCCATAATTTAAACAAAAAAATTACATGACTAATAGGACCCTATTAATCGAATTTTGTAAAAATATTTCCTTACATTGCTTCCCTACTACCTTTATGCCAGCGTATAATAATGTATTGGAGATTGATTATCCTTCATGTCTAAGTGAAATTTACAGTATAAACATTGACACCTCACCCTAAACGCCACCATCAAAATATGCAAAATTATTCTAACAAATATACATTCCGTAGTCCCTTATCTGGTAAAATGTTTTATCCAATGGGATTAATTTTCTTTAATTAACCCTAAGTATGTAAGTACACTCACACTACCAATAAACGGCCTTTTAGCGAAGTTGTAACAGGGACCGTCGCACTGCACGCTAACTTAAACGTCCGTTTTCATTCACTTCTTTAAACGCGTGTAAACATTGGGCAATTTGATTTACGCAATGCCCTTTTAAATGTTCGTCACGGTATATTTTAATTACACTAGATTACTAAATTTTTTATTGCAAATAAAATGCCGATTAGGTGGTATGATTACATATATTTACCTAAGTATTATTAATATGTAATACTATCTAATTTACAATACATAACGCCTTTACTTATATACAGGACACTCTAAACGCTTTTCGATCGCGCGGGTTTTTATACACAACATATATATTACTTTTGAAAAATTTTAATAACAATTTTCAACTCGCATTATAACCTCTCGAAGTATACTGTTTTAGTTTGGGAGATACAGGGCGATTTTGAAAAGTGCGTCGTATTGGACCCCCTCGATATCTCGGTTATCTTTAAAGATATCAAAAAGATTTAAACGTTATCTGATACATTTTTTTACGCCAAATTCAGTGGCGTACTTAATTTTTTTTTCGGGGGTACCGTTTTTAAGATATGGGCCAAACTTATAATTTTTTAAATGGGACACCTTGTATTTTTTAAGCTCAATAAATCCCTTTTTTTTCTCATTTCAGTGATATATATCACTTGCCACTTTTCATTTTTTTAAACATTTTAAAATATAACGACATATGATTCTTAAATGGAAACCCTATTATATATATATATATATATATATATATATATATATATTAAGTTTAATAAATTGTTTGCAATTCTATAAAAGTCATATATTGATCCAGCACTTTATTAATATATTGACTTTTATTTCTGTTTAATTATTAGGTATTAGTTGTGAAAAAAACGTAACAACAATAATTATACAGGTTATTATTATATGTATTTTGTATATTAGATCTAAATAAATAAAATAATAAAATCATGTGTATCTTACTTGCCCTTTACTTATATAGCTAAGCTAGGTTTTGCTGGTTGTTTATAATTTGGAGGTGTTGATCAATTCCTAAGAAAAAAATAGGTGGCTATGCCAATCGAAATAAAAGGTAGTTAAGTCTAGTATACCTATCATAGTGTATATGTCATTATTAAATACTTACATATTTATTATCTCTAACGTTTTATTAATTTATTTTGCTATGGCAGATAATCAACCCTTTGAATATTATGAAAAGTATGATATGCTTAAATGTTATATAGCATGTAATGAAAATTCAGAAGAGGCTTCCGAATTATATTTTAATCGGTAAGATTGTTATGAAGTAAATATTTTAACACCAATATTAAAGAATCATACTTTTAGATTTCCTGAGAGAAGGCAGCCAAACAAGGCAATTTTTTTACGAATTACATATAATTTATTAAATTTTGGTTCATTTATAAAACCCAGACAACATAAGTATAGTTTAAAAGAAAATGAGGAAATTAACGTTTTGGCACATGTATCCGTAAATCTTCGAACTTCCTGCAGGAAAATCGAAGATAGTGTTGGAGTTTCAAAAACTAATGCACAGCGTATATTAAGAAAACATAGTTTTGTTCCTTATAAAGATCATGTAGTCCAACAACTGCTTCCAGGCGATTTTGAACGCCGCATGAATTTCTGCAACTGGTTCCTGCAAATGTGCAGTGTCGCGAAAATGTTAATTTTGCAAGACAAGTAATTTGGTCTGATGAGGCGCACATAACAAGTGCAGGAATTTTTAATCGACACAACTCAAGATATTGGTAAAAAAAAAACAATTACTTAATTTTTCAACAGCAACAACAAGGTCGTTTTGGGTTCTCTGTTGCGTGCTTTGTTTTTGGAACAAAAATAAGGTATCAGTTTTTTGACGGAGGTTTGACATCTATTCGCTACCAGCAAATATTAGAAAATATGTTGCCCGAATTACTTGAAGACGTTCCACTAGCCCACAGAAATCAAGTTTATTTTCAGCAGGATGGAGCCCCGCGCATAATGCACATATTATTAGACCATTTCTAGATGAGCATTTTCCCAATCGGTGGATAGACACACGTGGCCCTGTAAATTGGCCTCCAAGGTCACCGGACTTGTCCATTTTAGACTTTTTTTTTATGGGGGCATATTCAAAACGAAATTTATTCAAGGAGGTATGATACCCTCCTTCAATTACAAAATGCTACACACGAGACCCTTAGGAATTTACAAAATAAATCCTTATATATATTAAGTGCTTTAAATAGAATATTTAAGGTTTGCCAAAAATGTGTAGAAGAAAATGGGAACCATTTTGAACAATTTAGAATATAGTGTTGTTTTTAATATTTAAGTTTAATAATTAAGTTTAAGTTGTTTAGTTTAATTTCTTTGTAAGATAATAAAGTTCCAAGAGTTGTAAGATAAATGTGTTGTGTAAGTAAGTAGCTGTATTGATAAAATTAATTAAAAAATATATAGAATGTTTCAGTTAAGAACCATATATCGTTATATTTTAAAATTTTTACGATCAGTATGGTTAATAAAAAAAAGTGGCAAGTGATATATATCACTGAAATGAGAAAACAAAATGGGATTTATTGAGCTTAAAAAATACAGGTTGTCCCATTTAAAAAATTATTTGTCTGGCCCATATCTTAAAAACGGTACCCCCTAAAAAAAATTGAGTACGCCACTGAACTTGGCGTAAAAAAATGTATAGGATAGCGTTTAAATCTTTTTGATATCTTTAAAGATAACCGAGATATCGAGGGGGTCCAAAACGACACACTTTTCAAAATCGCCCAGTATCTCCCAAACTAAAACAGTTACAAAAAATCTGATTACGCCATCTTAGGTTTTATAAAAAAGTAGCAAAGGTTCGCGACAACCGCAAGTTTCTATCTTTTATAACAACCGAGATACTCCGCAATTACAACGAATTTGGGACACCTGGTACACACAAAAAATTGTTTTTCTCGTGCAAGCTCACATTCATATATTATGAAGAATACAACACTGCATATACCCAGTGCGTCAAAATAATCTCACAATAGGCCTTAATGGATGATTATTCCACGGAAAGAAAATTGTGCTACCCTTCCAATATCAGGAATACTTAGTGGGTTCGTAGCTGTTAATTACTATAAAGTATATAGTCAGACTTGGAAAGATTTATTATAATTTTAATTATATTTTAAAACGGGTTTATATAATCAAGATGGTTGAGATAAATAAGGAGCCTTCGGCACATAGGCAGGCAGAAAAACTTATAACGTTTGTTGGCATTTAGCGGTCCTTGTGGAACAGTTTGGAGTATTTTTTCGGATGTTGAAATTATTGGAACACTGCCTGTGGAACACAGGAAATTAAATTGCTGCATAATGCATATTAATTAATTTCAAGGCTACTCCACGAACGCAATAGTGCGATAGGTTTTTATACAGAATTGAGTAACTGATTGTGTGATAAACTGATAAGTTACATGTAATACATCTCAGTTGACTTTCATTGTCTAAAAGAGTATGAATGTCACATCCAACATAGCAGTATCGATATCTTTATCCTTTACATTGTTGTTTAACTATTACATTGTGACACCTAAATAGAAAAGCAGTCTACTATGAAACAATTTCTCTTAAATTTTGGAAATATTTGGCAAAATAAAAAAAAATAATAAGAAAACTTCGGTAATCCGAGAAACACCTTGCTGAAGTATCAAATTGAAGGATTGTAATGGCAGTTCTGTAAAATCATGTTTACACTTCTTAATACGAGACATTGGAATGTTATCGTATCCTGCCAATTGTTTATGACTATTAGTTACTAGAAAAAAAGAGCTAACATATGGATATGAGCTATTCGACAGATACCTCTTTATGCGCCCGCGATCATAAATTGATGAAATTTGGCTTGCTTTTAGGAAATGACTACTAAAGGTATTAGCAATACCATGTGGTTATCAATCAAGGAGTTATGAGAAATAATCCAATAAGGCACGGTGCTGATTTGGTTTTCCTAACTCGTTATTGACGATTTGTCAAATTGTTGTATTAGAACTAGGTATTTAAATTCCTTCACTAATCCAATTTTGTTGTACATTTTTTTTATTAACCTTTTTGAAGGGAAACGTTTGTCAAAAACTTCGTCAAGCAACCATGAATATCAAATAAATCTAAAACTGAAGGTCCATGATGATCTGATACATAATTTTTATAACTGAAGTTTTAATATAGAAGGATAATTTGAAGTTGCAGATCCTTTTGTTATTCGAGTGGGTTTACGGATTAAAAAATTTAGTGCGAGGGTTTGCATGAAGCTTAAGAGCTGATCCTTTTGCTTGGATTCACTGAGTAAATTTAGCTTGAAATCAACACAAATAAACATATTTATTGACTACTGACGGCGTTGAATAATTTATTAATAAAAATATCAAGTTCATTATCAAGGGTGCGGTAAACTGCCAGAACAAGTATTATTTTCAGTTGCATGATTAAGAGGTCAAAGTGTTTCTCAATTAGATGATTTAGTTTATTTACACCTTAGGGTTGATTGCTTTCTTCATAAAAAATACGGGTTCCCCGCATGTACTATTGTTTCTGCTACACCCTATAATTTGTTATTCATGTTAATATGCAATAAGCACTTACATTTGTTAAATAATGTACGAAGATTAAACAACAAACTATTTAAAAACAAACATGATAATAGCACAGTAAAACTAACAAATAGAATATATCGCACAGGAACACATTCGTAAGTATTAATCACCCAAAAATTCATCAATCGCTTTTTTATCACTGTTTTAAGAGTATTTTTTTAGTGCTTTGATATCATCTGGAAGACGATTAAAGATTATCTGAGATCGACAGTGATGATGGCTGTGTGTTTTTGATAATCCACTGTACTCTGTTTTGTATGAAGGATAAATATGCATGGTAATGTTAGGAGGTTAATTTTGATAATAGAAGTTGAACAGTCATATTGGTACTCTAGGGAATCGATTACTCGAATAGCTCTCCTTCTAAGAGCGAATTCTTTCGCAAACTGAATTACCCCAAATTAGCACACCATAATAGATAATTGAATCAACAAGCACAGTTACTAATGTAGATTTAGAAACATTGTCAGATAAACGACGTAATAAAGATATATTGCTACTAATTTTTTTGCAGATTTCACCAACAGATTTCTGTCAATTTCAATGTAGTCTAGGTATAATCACAAAAATTTTACCGAATTTGGATCTTTGTAAGCACGTTGTTGTAAAGAAATTGCTAGCTTTTCAGTTTTTAGCCTTAAACCAAGTCGAAGCAATAGCAATCAGTTCGTGTAATCAGCATACAATATACAGTCAGCGCGGGGGTTTATATAACTAAAAAAATCATTGAAATATATCAAAAATAACAATGGGCCTAAAATAGATCCCTGCGGTAACCGTATATTAATGTAATGTTGACTTGAAACTCCATTATTAAACATAACATGTTGCCTTATATCTAATAGATACGATTTAATTAGTTTAACACTGTTGTGGTCAAAGCTGTAAATGGTTTTTAGGTTTTCTAAGAAGATATGGTGTGATATACTGTCGAACACTTTTGACAAGTCCAAAACTATTGCCAATGCATATTAATTCTGCTCGAAGTATTTTAACAAGTTATTGCTAAAGCTTGAAGGAGCATTAATAGTAGACTTGTTTTGTCTAATACCGTACTGCTTGACACTAAAAAGACTTTCGCTTTCAAAGTGATTAATTTCAAAAACCTTGGACAATATGGGCAGTATAGATATAAACCTGTAGTTTGATATTTCTTGTGCACATACTGACTTAAATGTAGGAATTACAGAAGCTATTTTTAGTAATTTTGGAAAATCGATTGAACAATTTAGTGAGTAAATAAACAGACTAATATTATGTGTCATAGTATTTGAAGACATTCCATATACAAGGCGCATTCCTGAAGCAAATTCAACTAGAAAAGTTCATATAAACATGTGCCCTCTAGTTTTTTTATTAATATCTCAAAGATATTAACTGGATGATTATAAGATAAATTATAAATTTCAGTGGCATCCCGGGGGGCAGTCTCACACATAATATTGACAAAAAATGTACACCACTGACTTTTCCAAAATTTTATATTTTGTTGGATTAAGAGGTTAAAAATACAACTTATTGGTCTCTTGCTATTTGTTCCTATCTTAGTTTCAAGAAAAAAATCAAGCCAGTTCATTGCATATGGAAAAATTGTTGAAATAGAATCAAGTTGAATTTGCTTGTTGCTAGGAAATGTTTGGTTGTCATGAACATATTTTTTTGACATTCTGCGACAGTTTGTTATTATTTTTCCTTTGGTCATAAGGTAGATTGTGCTGTTAAAAAATGGTAAACAATTATTCTAATTTGTGTATGACACAAATGCATTTCCTTTATCGTCTTGCCAACGGTAATGCCGCAGAGGCCCGGCGACTCTTATCAAGGCAGGTATCCTGATCGTGTCCTTCCAGGCAGAAAAATATCCTTCGTCGTCTGACTGAATATGGCAGTTTCAAACCTAATATCTCTGGAGGAAGACCTTGTACAATTCGAACTCCGGCAGTTGAGGAGGCTGTCCTACCTACAGTCGAAGAGAATGCAGCAACTAGTACGCGAAAAATTGGCAGGGAAGTAAATATTTGCTATAAAGCGGCATGGGAAATTTTAAGAGATTCTTTGTTGTATCCTTTGTGACAGCAGAATTTTCTGCATAGTGCCCGAAGGTGAAGTGACGGCTAGTCGGGAGGGCAGAGCATCGGATACGCGTGTCGGAACGGAAATACAGTAAGAACGGGGAAAGGAAAACGAGTAGGAAGTAGAACAAGAAGGGATGTTGAGAGCCACAAATTTTGATTTAGCCCCCAAAGTTTGAAAGGGGACGAACAGTTAAACACAAACGAAAAGGGAAAAGAAAAAAAAAATAAATCGAGAATATTCATACAATAAACCCCAATGTAACGAAAAATAATTATGTATTGCAACAAAATTTGTAACTGAGAATAATGAATGAATGTAAAGCAAAAAATAATATCTATTAACAACTTTTAAAGTAAAAACTTGATTGACATGAAATTCAAGTGGATCCTATCAGCGGGAGTTTCACTACCACGAAGAATCTTAGTAGTGAACTAGTGAAGCAGTACTACAATACGGTGATAGTGGTCTCGCCAAGAATTACTCCACAAACCCCAATTGAATTAGAGCACAATATGTAGTCCTACAATCCCTACAAATATTACCCAAAATACAACAAAAAATTTATTATGATCCGAAAATCGGGTTAGAGCTCTAAACCAAAGTTATACTTTTGTTATACTTTTAGCAACTAACAATTAAAAAAACAACTTCTTAGTTACTCTTGCGAATCACTCCACAGTATAGGATTTAAAGTAATATCAAGTTATTAATAAATAGTAATAAAGAAAAGTAGTGGTTCAGGTACTTCTTCCAAGAAATTTTGAACCGGGTACGCAATTGTGTAGATGGTATACTCAAAGAGCTACAGAAAACATTTACTCTGATTTCATCGTTATGTTTACGGACGAAGCGCATTTTACCAGAAATGTAATAATTATTTTCCACAATAATCATTAATGGGCCCTATAAAATCCTTATGTTATTACACAGACACATTTTTAAGAACGTCTGGGTCGGTATCATGGGTGGCTACTTTATTGGACCATTTTCTTACCAGGACACCTTAACGGACAATCACACAGTAATTTTATGCAAAATGGTTTGTCTTTACTTGTTGAAGATGTTCCTCTTCAGTTACGGTTCATGCATGATGGTGCTCCAGCCCACTTTAGCATAGTGAATTGTGAGTATTTGAATGGAGCTTACCAAAATCGTTAGATAGGTCGTGGAGAACACCTAGATCGGCTATATATCGAATAGCCTATATTCTTATTTGTGGGAGCACCTAAAATCATTAGTTTATACTACACCAATGGAGATAGTAGAATAATTAAGCAATATAATTGTTGATGGATATGAAACAATACGTAACACTCATTGAATTTTCGTAACACTTCGTCACTCGATGATAAGAAGAGCATAAAGCCTGCATAGAAGCGGGAGGTGGTCATTTCCATCATTTTTTGTGAATATTCTGTTAATTGATTATTAATTTTCGTTTGTTAGATTTAAAAAATGGCTTATAAATAAATATTGTGCAACGAGCCAAGTTAACTTGATTATATTTTAACAATTTTTCGACATGCAATGAAGCGGTTTTATTTATTTTTTTCTCGAAAACGAAGTAATATACGAAAAAATATAGAGAAAGAAATATAAATGCAATTAAACTTAAAAGCATAAGAAATTGTGTTTTACATTATTAACATGGAAATACGTTTTTACTAGCGACCGGAGAAATTATTGGCCAGCTGTTAGGCAAGACTGTAATCTCCCAGGGTTAGTAAAAACCGCGTAATGTAATATGTTTTACTCGTTATTCACTCAAAAATTACATTAAAAATGTGAATTCATGATACAAATTTATTTATAATGACGTTTCTAAATATCTCGTCAGTCGTAGGTTAAGGTATGTCCACGACAATGGGTTACTAATTGTCAAATTGCTGCCACACATAACATGCTATTCATTACAGTTAATACAATTTTTACAAGTTAGTAGCTTATAAAAGTGATTTTACATACCATATGGTATGTAAAATACATGTTTACTATTGAGTGACAAATAAAATATGTAACTTGGCGCGTTCTTTCTCGACACCTTTATTCTATCGCTACAGTGTTGGTTTTGGTTGAAATACACTCCATTAAACTCTATATTGGCATAATACGGAGATTTCTGTCAAAATGTAGAATTCATAAATTTGCTTTTTTGCCAGTCTGTGGTAGACATCCACTGAATTTTTATAGTGCACAACATTAAATTTTCAATAGAATGTTAAATCATGTAAAGAATTCAATTTTGGATTTCAAGTTCTGTGCATTCTTAAACTGTGCTACATATTACGGAATTCTGTATTATTTTACGTATTTTAATATAAGTAGACAAATTTATCAAACGAACCTTTATTTAAAGAAGTAAGAACTTCATTCTATATTTTAACAAAATAAGTTAACGAAAATACAGAAAAACATAAAAATACGACTTATCCCAAAGAAATACTTTATTTTTGTATTCTATTCAATAAGAATTCTTTATCCATTTAAATACGAAAAAGATGTTCAAAAAAATTTGACAAGTGACTTCAATCTCTGATTAATGAATTTATAATAAAATCATGTCATAAAATAAGTTTGCAATATCAAGTAGAAAATATCTGATGTGGAACACCACTTGACGTTGCAACCTATAAAATGGAAAGTAAAAGAAATAAAATAATTTTAATAAAATTTTTTTAAGGATAATTATGAAACCTATTTTATAAGAAGTTTATTACGAGAATAGGCAACATTGTAAACGCAAAAACAATAATCTATGTCAAACAGACGTTTAAAACTTCATAACAGATAGAGGTTAATAGACATCTAGATGCTAATTTAAATTAAAAGATTTTTTTAACATCCTTAGTATATTTACAATCTGTTGCTTATAAACATTAAGTAAATGGTGTGACATTTGACTGACTTAACTTAACTAACTAACTATATACCGACTTGCCTAGAACAATCCAGTGATAGTTCTTATCTTATATATTATCTAATTAATTGTGTAACTTGGTATCTCAGTCCTATGGAACTGTAGGCAAATGCATATTTAATCAAACCTCGTGAGTAGATCGGATGGCTTAAACCGCTCAACTGGCAAATGTACTGGTCATCTGTTAGCTAAGTGGCGATCTCATTACGATGAGTTGTGAGTCGAGTTCTGTATTAAGCACTATAATTTTTAATTACCTCGCGCACTGATACAATATTAAGATCCTTTTGTATTATGTGGTTTGGTACATACCAGGGAGCATGAACACTCTGAAGCACCTTGTTTTGAAATTGTTGTCGGATTTCGATAGTAGAGGTTCTGGCAGTACCCCAAAGTTGTACACCGTACGTCCAGATGGGTCGGAGGATAGATTTATAAAGTAGAAGCTTAGTTTCTAGTTTTAGTTGAAACTGTCGGCCAAGAAGCCAGTACATCTGATGAAATTTGATGGCCAGTTGTTTACTCTTGGTAAATATGTGTTTTCGCCATGTGAGCCGCTGGTCTAGATGCATGCCTAGATATTTAACTTCTTCAGATTGGGGAATCTGGGTATTATTAAGTGTTTCTGGTGGACATGTATCTCTTCTCATTGTAAACGTGACGTGCGATGATTTTAAAGTGTTGACAATCCTCTACTATGATTAATGTGTTTTGAACGTTTTCAGTTGACTGTGTCAACAGCGTAGGTGTTTTTGGTTGTTGCGTGGGTTGTTGGTAAATCAGCTGTGTATATTGACTAGGCCAAGTACGCTACCTTGGGGCACTCCAGAAGAAATGGGGTATAATTCCACTAACTCTTCATTTAGTTTGACCATGAGCTGTCTGCCTTCCAGATACGAGTTAAGAATTTCATAATAGTGATACAGTAGTGTCATTTTCAGTTTGTATTTTAGGCCTTGATGCCATATCTTATGAAATACCTGCCTTATGTCCAGGAACGCAGCGGAGCAATACTCTTTAGATTCTATGGATTTATTTATTGTGTGAACGATTCGATGTACTTGTTTCGCCGTGCCGTGATGGCGTCTAAACCCAAATTGATGGCTAGGTATGCTTCCTCTGTCTTACAATACCGGGTTGAGTCTTTTCAATGTTTGGGAAAGTATTTCAGTCGAAGGATGGCATTGAATAGAAATGCCAACGCTAGACATTTTGCTGATATTTCTTGTAGTACTTTTCCATTGATTAGGTCCCAGCCTGGTGCCTTTTTTGGGTTTATATCTTTTAGTATTGTTTTTTCGACTTCGAACATTGTAAATGGTTTAGTAAGTAATTCCATTTGAATGGGTGTTTCTAGTGAGATGAGGATTTGACGTTCTTCATATGGGCTTAGCTGTGGTGGGAAAGGTGTGAATGCTGTTTCTAGATGTTTAGCAAAAGGATTTGCTTTTTGCTTGTCATTTCTCATCCATCTTCCATTTTCATCTTTCACAGGGGGTGATGCCTGCTGCATTCTTTTGAGTTTTTTGTTAGCTTTCCACAGTGAATAGTCTGTGTTTTTCGTCGCTGTAAGGGTATTAAGATATTCCTGAATATTTTGATTTTTGATATCCAATAGTAAATGTTTGAGATTTCGCGCAGAAGTATTAAAATTTCTTATATCTGCTGCTGATCGTGTTAGTTGCCAACGTTACGTAATTTTCATTTGTCTGCAATTTTTCCTTTACTATGATTGGACTTGTTTCTTGTATTTGTACTTCGTATGCGTCTGGAGTTGCCTTCCAAGCTGCTTCTCGGATGGTATTTGTTATTTCATAGACTGCTGTGTCTATGTCTACTTTACAGCCGTATATTCAAGTTAACCAAGTCGTCCAGATTCGCTTTAAACTCTTCCCAATTAGTATACCTCGAGTGTAGTGTTGTTTTTTTTGTTTATGTTGAATTCTTGAGTATATAGTTACTAGGGCGGCTGAATGGTCTGTGGAGAGTTCTAGTTATGATTGGATCTTACATTGTTTAAAGTCAATTCCTATTGTTAATGTAAAATCAATGGCATCAGGTATCTTTCGAGGATCAGTCGGCCAATAAGTAGGTTCGCCAGTTGCAAGACAGTGCAGATTAAAAAATTTCGTTGCAGCCACTAGTTCCATACCTTTTGTGGTTGTTAGCTATGATCCCCACATCGCGCGTTTGGTTTTATAATCGCCGCCGGAGAGGAATCGATTTCCTTGTGTTTGGAAGTATTTTTCATATTGGTGCCTTTTATTGTTGTGTTTTGGGGGACATTATACCGCAGATATAACCATCGTGTCTATGCGATCCTCTATAGCGATGCTTTTGGCTTGTAAATAATCGCCGTGATACTGGTTCAATTCATAGTTTAATATTTTATCGAATTATAGCAGCAGTTCCTCCATGAGCCCTTTCACTAGGGTGTATTGTATGGTAGACGCAGTAATTTGGTATTTTAATATGGGTTTTGGGTGAGGTATGTGCCTCTGATATTAGCATGACATCAATTTTGTTTAATTTGAGAAAATATGTAATTTCCTGTGCATCTTGTTCCAGTCTGTTGGTATTCCATATTGCTACTCTGAGTAGTTCAGCCTTTAGGCTAGTTTGTTGAAGACAGTGGTTAATAGGTTTAGCATAGTGCTTATTTGCTCCATTAGTTTTTGCATCATCGCTTGGAGTTCATAAGGTGCATTTGTTTGTTGTGATGTGTTATCGGTAGGAGTGTTATTAATTTGTTGTACATTACCTCTTGTTTGTTGAGCGTAAGAAATTGCAGGGGTCGGGGTGATCTTTTGTCTCAATACCGGGTAGAGCTTCTGCTGTAATTGTTTAGAAATCCAACACCCTCTGTAGTTATCGGGGTGGTTACCGTTGCAGTTTATGCATTTTATTTCATTATTTTTTTCTTTCCTTGGACATTCACTTGTTGCATGATTACCTATACATTTGACGCATCTACATGGTTGGTGACAATAGTTTTTGGTATGACCGTACCTCTGGCACTTTGCACATTGAGGTATTTCTCTTTTTGCGTGCGGCGATTCAAATTGTATTACACAATTTTGTAGGAGTTTAACCTTACACATTTCTTTATTATTGTCCTTTGATTCTAGATCATAAAGAACATAGGTAGTGGAATTTTCGTAACTCGATGCTTGATATTCCATTTATTTATGACTTTATGTCCAATCTGTTCTAATTCTTGTTTTAAAGATTCTAAGTCTGATGAATGGTGAGAGTTCTTGAGTACAACCCCGAAAGGTTTGCCCTGTTTGTGTTTCTATGTATGAAATTCGGTGTTACGTTCTTGTAAGGCCTTGGTGATTACACTGTATTTTTCTCAAGGTTTTGGTTGGATTTTAATCTGATCATGACTAATTATTTTGAAGTTGTAGTTGTCTTTTGCCAAACTTTCGAAAAGCTCTATTAATGGTTTGATGTTTGTCACACGCGATACAAAAATCGGCGGTGGTTTTGGGTTAATGGCTTTTGGTGCAGGGTCATGTTCCATACCCTCATCTATGGACAATCCTTCGTATCTATTAGTTGTTGTTACAGGATTACTTAACCAGTATTTTGTGTTGTTATCATTTGATGTTTCTAAACTTTCTGAACTACGTAATCGTTTTTTACTGCAATGACTTACAGTTTGTCGCTCATTGACTTTTTGCTGCAGCTACTGGTTTTGCCAGGATTGACTGCTGTGCATATTCGTTTGTTGTATTGGTTGTGTATAAGCCACTGGTTGTTGGGTAAGGTGTAATTGCGAGTTAAAATCATAATTCGGAGGTACCTGTGTATATGGTAATTACATATGTTGGTTACATGCCATTGTTATTAAATATGTAAAATTAAATTATCTTTAAAACATATTTCTACATTTTTTCTTATAAAATTAATCGTTATTCAGATACACTTAAATTCTATCTTAGGAATTTTTTTGTCGCTAAATTACGCGTGGTATCAAATAATTGCATAGAACATAATCGATATGTTTATATATTTGAAATATGCAGCTGTTTTAGGAATATTGGATAAAAATAAAAAACTGACCCTAATAACCCCCCTATCCCCTCTCCACCGCTGGATTTCTTCCAAAATATAATTTGCTCTAAGCCCAATGAAAACAAGCTTAAATACAAAATTTTAAGTGCGTAGGTATCTTTGTTATCGTGGATACTGACATACATCCATATACACATCCACACACACAGACATCTAGACATGATGGCCATTCTTGGCGAAAAGTTGTAAAATGAGCTAATAAGTCGATTTAGCGATAGTGAAAAAAAAGTCGATTGCATAACCTTCTATACCTACATATGTATATGTAGGTTGAAAAGTAAAAATTAAGCTTGGAGGTCTCTCAGGTACTACATATATGGCATGACGTTAAGTAAACTAGATTGTAGTGTAATGTCATTTTGACAACCATTTTATTTTTTTATTTTTTTGTTATAAAATCGCAACGCCATCTCTTATAAAAAGATGGAAATAAGCGCAACGTTAAATGACATTATTTGTATAATTTAGTATACATTTCTAGTTTTAATTCATTCTGTACGCAAAATAGCGTTTCTACCACAGGACTTATCTTTTAATCTTTTGTACTTTAGTCCCTGGTATATTCGTGTAATTTCCGCGGCCAAATTGGCAGTAATAAACTGTGGAACAAACGACAAACGAAAAATGGTTATTAATGGTTACATTTATATGTACGTAGTTACCATCAATGAAATTACGTAAACGATTAATCTTGTCCTATTTCTAAGTAAAAGTGTTTGAAACTCATGGTGA
Organism: Vesta saturnalis; assembly: GCA_036346205.1. NCBI lineage: Eukaryota > Metazoa > Arthropoda > Insecta > Coleoptera > Lampyridae > Vesta > Vesta saturnalis. The sequence goes on along the minus strand of JARFJB010002472.1, from coordinate 3,160,238 downwards.
AGGTTTAGAAGAATTCGTTACTTCACTGAATTTTGAAATATTTTCTATATATCGACAATCGAATATCTCCATTCCAACACTAAAAACAGTGTCAGAATGAACTCATTCTAACATAGTTTTTAACTGCTATAACGACGTTCCCTGTTACAGTTGTAACTTTTCTTTCCGTACACCAATTTGAGAATTTCACATACTCTTTTCGTAGATTGCCTTAGATTTTAAGGTTACTATATTTTTAACTGTATTTTTGGTTATTTCCCGTAGTTTTGGTGGAGTTAGTGAATCTAGCACTTCTTTGTCAGACATTTTGAAGAATGTTATAATAAATTCTAATTCGAAACTTATTTAAAATTTCAAAGTTGGGATTTGCTAATTGTCAGAGATGCCAACCTCAAAAAAATAACAAAAAATTCCCCCAGATGAATTCTTGTGACATTTCAACATTATTTAATGGAAATCTATAAAAATAGAGTCGAAATATAGGAAATAGTATAAAGCAAACGCGATTCCTACACTCCCCGCTACGCAGCGCGTGTACGAATTTTCGACTCGTGCAGCAATAAAGGCCTTCTGTAACTTGTGTTTTAATATACTATTCTGTAATATTTATTTTGTTATTAAGAGAACTTTCAACATAAGCATCAGTTGCTACGGTATGTTTCCGTTCACCTTGTTTTTTTTTCACGTTCTGCATTTGCTCCAGAATTAGCCAAAAGGGATGCATGAAGTAATGGCTCGTAGACAAGCAAAGTTAGAAATGTTCCAATAAATAGTTTGCTGTGTACAATTTTTGCAAGTAATAAATCTTAAAAATGACTCAACATTTGACAATCTTTTTCATTTTCCTCGCTTTTATCGACAAGTAGTATGTCAGTTTGGTTATTTTTCACATTAATCTTCAAAAATCTACCTTGGAAAACGTTAATAAATAATTCAGTATGCCACTACATGCACCAACTACTCACAATGTAATTAAAATTACTTACTAAGAGATGTATGAGTTTAACAAATTTACTTATGTGAACGTTATGGTTCACCTGATTCATGATTAGTGTCAATAATGTCACCTTTAAGATTAAATACTGCGATGAACACATAAAAATACGAATATTTTTAGACTTTTGGTAAAAGTATGATAATAGTAAAATTACATTTGTAATTAACTCGTTTATTTTAATTAATCGGAACTAAAGTGCATGTTAACCTATTGAGTAATTTTGTCATGGGGCCTCTCGTAATCAAATTTCATTTGAAACCACTATCTTTTTTAATTCTTGATTCTGAAATGAGTTCTCCAACTGCTCCTGCTCCTTTCTCAATGAGAATCTGTTACATTGAATAATGATTAGGTAACTGATTAGCTAATAATTTGTAGCACCTTGAGTTTTTGAGAAATCTTCAAGTAGTTGATTCTAAATATTCATATAAATTCCAAAATAACGCAGTACGTTTAGTGCGAATGTCACAGCACGACTAACGATAATATATAAATAACCTTACAGCGTATGAAGTTAATTACTTAGTCTATTAACGAAAAAAGTATTTTAAAAACGTTTCCAATAGTTACGAGTTCACAATTGTTTCAATACTGTACATAGGTGTTGAATTGTGCACATAGTGCATAAGTATTTTCAAAAGGTTGATCGATGAAGTAAAGGAATAAGGCAAAGTGGAAAGATCTAAGGAACTTGCACTGAGTTCAGGAGGACCTCCGTCAAGAATTGATAATGGAATAGTGGTATAACTACTGTACTTCTGGCGCACTTTACAGTGTTGCCAGGTCTCAAGATCATGCGGTCGTTGTTACCATGGTCACGTCCCTTATAAGTTCATTGACCTTTTTAAGGTCAAAGTTGATTGACCTCTAGGGGTATCACATTACAGTTGTTCTAAGAATAGCATCAGTTCGTGGAAAAGGGAGAGTCTAAAGTTCAATGACCTGTGAAAGGTCAAAGTTCCTATTGCAGTTCTTAGATATCTAAAAGTAGAATCAAAGTTCACTCATTTCCAGGGCCAAAGTTCATTGACCTCTAGGGGTGTCATTACAATTCTTAGAAATCTGAAAATAGCACAATTTCTTAACACGAGCACGGGTAACAGACATAAACTCTACAAATGGAACCAAAGTTTACTGACCTTTTCATGGTCAAAGTGTATTGACCTCTAGGGGTGTCATATTACAATACTTAGAAATATAAAAATAGAATCAGTTCGTGGAAACAAAGAGAATGACAGGTTGTTGTCTACGCTAAAAGGTATGTCAACGTTAAATGGTTCTTATATTGGCTAAATTGGGACAAAGTCAAATAGTTGTCTAAACTAAACGTAGGGTAAGGCGAGTATTTAACAAGCTGAAACTTGTTCTGGTAGGTAGTCAAGTCAAGGACGCATTTTTTTATATAAATTGCAGCGTCTGCGTTTAGATCAATCAGTTAGCACCTTGTAATTGTTAAACAAGGAATTAGCAGGGTTAAACCAAAGCACCTACTGCAAACCCTATGAAAATGTGTGTGTCCTCAAGGTATAAAGTGATGGATGTAGCTGTAATTAATACAAAGGTATGGTGAACGTATTGGAAACAACTGATTTTAAACGTGTATTGCCTCAGCGCTTTTATGAGTATTTCAAAGAAAATACTTGCAATTAAAAGTTTAAAACTTTGCTAAACATGAAGGATTTGTTCCTTAGTAAGGGTAGCTCGAAAAACAACAAAGATCACATTTTGTTTTTAATAGTAGTAGAGATACAACCCCACCATATGAAAATTGCGTATGCTTTAACTAGAATCATTTCTGAAACAGTGTTCAGTCGTAGTGCAATTGTGAGTATGCAAAGTCGTTGTGGAATGAACTGCTAAGATGACATTCAAATGTAGAATTGCAATTTTTCCGATTTCAAGAAGTTGAAAATCAAATTTATTGGTAAAAAATATAAAGGAAGAACATATAATCTATGATCAAAATCATGAATCTCTATCTACCCATGTTGGTATTTATTACAACTGAGAAATGATTAAAGGATACGATAGAATTTTGAAACCTGATCATAAAGAATTACAACTGCTGTTCTTCCACATTCGTTGCTCATAGTGTAGCAGAACTATTCCATTTAAAGTATACAACAAGCTATCGTGTGGAATGTCTTAAATCCTAAAATAAATAAACACAGTACTAAATATCCAAGTTTTCTATCCTGTGAATCAAGTTTTGCGTGTTCCTTATATTCAATCCAATTCAATATGTTACTTATCTCACTTTTTCTATTCCCGATGTCTCACTGTTGATGCAGTTATTTATAATGAAACCCCCTGTCTTGAGCTGTTGAATGGTTGTTGGATCCAGAGTTTGAAGCGGGAAACCCTCGGGTTTATGTCCCTATTCCCTAATTGGATCCAAGTGTTTTCCCTGTACTGAAGTGGAGGTGGTGATTCTGCTGCTCCTGGTAGTGCTGGTGTTGATGTTGACACAGTTATTGCAGGTATAACAATGGAAAAATAATAATTGAGTAAATTAGTAATGTATCTATCCATACGTAAATTATTATGAAAAACTATAAATTACTAGCCGTGCACGTCGCGCGTTGCTGTGATCTCAGAATTGGGGGATATTACAATTTTGTGATACACGAGTCTCATAATTTTAATTGAAGGGGTGGAATTTCGGAAAACTCTTTCTTAGTGGATACCTACACTTCACAAAGAACACACCCGCGATCGATAAATCCCGACCGATGCAGCTGTTAAATGACATTTGCGACTCGCGTACTGTCAAACGCGCGAAGTTTAAATAGTCGTTAAGTTTTCTTAAATGTTCCAATTTTCTACGCAATTTTCTTAATGTTTTTTCCATAAGAACCTTCTACAAAGTATTATAAAACTGAAATGAAATGAAATTGTTCTCAAGTTATGGCGTGACCAAGGAAAATAGGCATTCACTTCTATATATATATATATATATATATATATATATATATATATATTATATATATATATATATATGCTTTTCAAACAATCTACCGAATCTAATTGGTATATCTTGTTGTTTATCAAATGCATACATCGGGATTGGATCTAATGGAGACGGCTGCATCAAAACATTATACAAAGTAATGGATTTTTTTGTTGAGTGATAATTTTTTTCGACGTTTATTCAATAAAGGCATTCTGCTAGATGTATGTACGTAACTAAATTATATATATATATATATATATATATACATCTGTTAACGTTAACAAAATTGACAACAACTGGAAGTGGTTGTTGGTATGAGGAATTGACTCAATAAGAAAATACCACAGGAATGAAACATCTGTACAAGCAATATCTATGAACTATAATAAATGCAACATAATCTAGAAGTCTAGACGTGAAAAACTATTTCAGATGATCTCGAAAGGGTTAAGAACAGGTGTTAGAAGATATTCTTGGTTAACACCAGTAAAAGGAGACCAGTTATAGATTGGAACACCTATCATACAATGATTATTCATTCCTTCAAACAAATAATTTTCAACATCACTAAGTGATAAGTCCCATACTTTCCATTGTATTCCATTTAAGGTTATTGTTGCACGAAGATTACCACACTAGCAACTTGTATCGCTTCTAGATCGAATTAAAATCAAAACTTGATGCATATTCACAATTACTTGCCAATATTTCTCACACACACACATACATACATACGTGCGTGTGAGTCTGGGTGTGTGCATGCTTGTTGATATGTTTGTGCGTTCGAGTGTGAGTGTGCGCGTGCGTTTGTCTGAGTGTGCGTGCGGGTGTGCGTGTGCGTGCGCGTACGCGTATGCATGTGTGCGTGTGCGTGTGCGCATGTGTGTGTGTGCGAGTTCGTGTGAGTGTATTCAAACTTTATTTCATTCTTCCTGGAGCTGGTTTTGGGAGCAGCTGAGAGGTAGAATTTATTAGGCACAGTTTTCAGTTTTCATTATGTACTTGTGCGTGTGCGAATGTTTGTGCGTGTACGTGTGCGTGTTCTTCGGCATGTGCGTGTTCTTGTGCATGTGCATGAGCGTATGTGTGTATGTTAGTGTGTGCGTGTGCGCGTTTGTAATTACTGACGATACTTATAAGGAGTCTTTCTTCAAAATAGTCCAAAAATTATAAATGTGTATCCGTGAGAATAGACGTGTCGGTGTGCGCGTGCGTGGGCACGTTGTTATGCTATTAAATGCGTGTACAGATTGGTGTGTGTGGGCGTGTGCGTGTGCGTGTGCGTTTGCGTGTGTGTGCGTGTGCGTGTATTTAAACTTTTTCCTGGAGAAATTCAGCAGCTGAGAGGTAGGATTTATTAGATACAATTTTTAGTTTCATTATGTACTCGTGCCTGTGCGTGTGTTTGTACGTTGACTTGTGCATATGCGATGTGTGTATTTAAACTTTATTTCAATTTCCCTGGAGTTCATTTTGGGAGGAATTCGGCATCTGAGAGGGAGGGTTTATTAGGCGCAGTTTTTAGTTTTTAGTAAGTATTTCTGAAACAGCTACATATTTTTTTAACTTTAAACATAAATACCAGCATACAGGTCCTTAACTAATAAATTGATTATGTTTTATACAAATTTTTAATACCACCCGTATTTTAGCGGAAACAATTGCCATGGGAGAATTCAAGTTTTCGTTAAAATTGTTTCAATATCCGAATAACGATCGGTATTATAGGGAAACGTGTAAACTTATTTTTCAGGGATAACTTAAGTATTTTTTCTTAATAAAGTTTTATTATACGAAGCCAAATAAGTTTTAAATATTAAATAAGTATGGTAGGGTTAAACTCTATTACAGAAATGGGCGGTTTTTGATTTTTTGTTATTGTTGATTTACAATGTTGCGAATTTTTATTATGAAAGTATTACAAAGGAGGTTGCATAATTATCTTATAAAAATTCATTGTTCCCCTTCTTTTAATTTCAGTTTTGTGGGTTGGAAGGTCGTGTGTTTTTCCGTGCCAAATATTTTTGATTGTTTGAATATGTCAGCAGCTTACTAAACTTTAAAAGTGAAAGTTTAACAGTTACCTCAAAGTTGTGACTAACAAATCATTAACAGAAGCAATGTAATATTTGGAATATACAGATTGTTCTTTAACCTTTTCAAGGCGACCGCGACGGTAGTAAAATTATGTTAAATTTTGATATTTTAATATAGCTATTTCATCTCTTAAAATGAATTCAGGAATCGTCAGGTTATAGAATATACCAATTTAAAGTAAAGACTAAATTGAACGAATGCAGTAGAATGGGCAATCTAAACCTGACGTCGCATGTTAAGTAATCAAAAATTAAGAGTAGAAACTAATACTAGATTTTAATGTTTAATTATCACCTTTTGTCATTATTCTGAGGTTCTGCTACCGCATTAAATGGTTTGTAAAACAAGTTTTAGCTTTGCTAATTTGTATAAATGTACAAGTTCACAGTCACGTTAATTACACTCTAATCCTAAAACACTATCTTCAGAATTTATCTTGTTTAAGTTAAACTTTATAATAGCATCTGATTTCATAATTAAAGGAAAAACATTTGCAGCACAACTCCGAGAAATTACTGAAATTGATTGAGGGTGTATATCGCTGGCTACCCTTGGGCACAATCGTCAACAACAAAGTTCTGATAGTTCACGGTGGCATTTCAGACACAACGGATTTAGATTTAATCAAGAGTCTTGATAGAGGCAAGGTAAGTACTTAAATGTAAGTTGAAATTGCACTTTAGTAATTTAGAATTAAATTGAATGTTGACAACATTTTCATGCACAATAAAACGTGCCTTTTTAAATACATCGTTAAAAAGGAAAAAAACTGCCTTTTTGAGTATTAATGACAGATATTTTTATATTAAAAAGCATTATCCTGATCTCTACTAAAAGCTAAAATGGGTAAGAGTAAAACGAATTGTAAATAAATTAATAGGGGAAAGACGGAAAGTCGGTTATTATGCTTTTATAGTTTAGGGGAAGCCTTTTATTACGTTTAAATTCAATTTAGGATTTCCTAATGCAACTAAAAATTTTCTGAAATCACCCACAATAAAACGTACATATTTACGGTATTAAAAGATAATATGCTCAAAATGGATAAATGAATAAATTTTCTAAGATCTAATTATTCATCACTTACATTGGGTTGTGGTCAGTGAAAAACTGTAAAACAGTAATAACATTTGATCTTCAGATATGTACTGAATAATTATCCTACAAATCGCTTGGCTGTACCACATTAGTTAATTTCTTATCAAAAGCAATTGTAAATTGTAGCTAATTTTACTATTGAACAAAAGATAGATCATCCACACAGTTAGAATTTTTAAATAGGGTTGCGCCATAATCTTAAGTTGTCATATCGGGTAGCCTATTAGTACGTGGATGGGAGATAACAGCTTTATTTGAGTAGATAGAAAAAAAAATTAAAGAAAAAAATAAATACAGGGTGGCTTACAAAACCGTGCTAACACAAACTTGCACTTCTTTAATTTTTTTTATTTATAGTATTCCCGGACAGGCTAAGGTTTTCCTAACGTGCTAAAGCGCTCAGGAACACTGGAAGGGTTTAGGGATATTGTTAGGCTGCCGAGATATGTTTATGAATGGCTACCTTAAATTGACTTAAGTCAAAGTTTGGAGGAAAGCAGGTACTGGGTAGTGCATTCCACAATTTGGTTGCCGTGTGGAAAAGTGTAGAATGCGCCCGTTTAGTGTGGCAAGATGGAATTTTAAGTGCGTAATTATGGTGCGAATGGACAAACCAAGTGTTCCTAGCGAAGATGGCCTGTGAAGGTATTAAGGAGTGTTTTACTGGTCCATGAAAGGTTCGATGATACAGACATCCCTAGCATAGAAATAGAGTTTGAAAACTTGTGTTCTAAGCCATTCATATTTACAGCAGGAAATGTTTTTTTGGTGAACACAAGGCAACACTGCATTTTGTCGGCGTTGAACGTGAATATATTATTCCTGCCCCGATTCAAGGACACGTTCTAAGTCACTGTTGATTGAGGCTGCCATTTTCACCTTAACATCCTGTCTAGACTTATTGTTGTGCTAAAACTGAGAAGAACTACAATGTAGAGTGCTGCCATCTGCAAAGCTATGGACCAGGTCAGTTGTTGAGAAATTGAGGGTCATTTATGCACAACAGGAAAAGTGTCTGAGCTATCGCTGATCCTTAGAGTACTCCCGCGTTAATAGTAGTTTCTTTCGAAAAGAAGCCATCGACGACAATGCCATACGTCTTTTGTCAAGAAAGCTGTATATCCAATTGATGAGCGTATCGGACAATCCCAACGAAGTGAGCTTGGCAAGTGGCCACTTGTGCCAAACCCAGTCAAAAGCTTTTGTAATATCTAAAGCTACTAGGACTGTTTCACCGAACCTCTCTAATGTGTTATTCCAAAGTTGGGTGACATATGAAAAGAAGATCACGGGTTGAACGACTCTGTCTAAACCCATATTGGTAGTCCTTTAAGAGTTTATTGGATTCGAGGAACGAAAGTAGTTCGTGATTGATGGCTTTCTCCATGCTTTTCGACAGAATGGAAGTGATAGCTATTAGTCGATAGTTTTAGGGATCGGTTTTGTCGCCCTTTTTAGGAACAGACTGGAGATTTTCCAACTTCCACGATGAAGGAAACTCTCCAGATAACATGGAGATCGAAAAATGATTTTTTATGGTCGACAGCTGTAATACCGTCAGGGCCAGTCCCCTTGTTTGAGTCAAGTTTATTGATAATTGATTCCAGGAGCTTGTAACGAAAGTGGATTGGTTAAATAGCGTATGGGGTAGATTTGGGCAACGGCACAGTTTTACCAGAATGATTGAGACATGAAATTTATGCAAAGTAATGGACAAAGAGGTTGGCTTTTTCAGCAGAATCAGCTATTACAGCTCCGCCGCGAGACGTCATGGGAGGAAAGGGAGATGTACTAAAGCTTTTACTGATGGATTTAGCTAATGACCAAAATTTACGACCACCCAAAGGACGTGAGAGTAATTCTTTGCATTTACGTTCTTCAAACATCTTTTTGACCTTGGTGATGATGCTTTTGCAACTATTTCTTGCGCCAATATAGTTGGTGTGATTTTCGATAGATTTATTTGATTTCCATTTGGTGTAGAGTTTATGTTTTTGCGATAATGCATCAGTGCAAGCCCTATTAAACCAGAGTTGGGAACGGGCATGATCTACATGATTACGTTTTTTGGGAATGTATAACTCCACACCCATCAGGATAACTTTACTTATTGAAAGAGCAATGTTTGAAGAGGAGGACCATTTAAATCAATATCCACTCCAGGGTGCAAAAAACCTCGCAGTTCGCTCCAGTTAGCTGATTTAAACCACCACATAGATCTATCTATTTTTCGAGTAACAGTGGAATTGGGTACATAGGAAGTTATTTTGATTAGGCAGTGGTCTGATTGACCAAGTGGAGAAAGGACTCTTGTTTTATAAATAAGTGGGTTAGTTGTAAGGAATAGCTCCAGCAGATGTGGAGTATGGTTAGGGTTGTTAGGAATTCTGTTTTTTTCAGAAAAGATTTGTGTGAGATTACAGGATACAGTAAATGCTTCTGCACCATGGCCTGCGGGATTAGTAGTAGATGAAAAATCAAGCCAATTGGAATTGTGGGCATTAAAATCTCCCAAAATTTAAATATCGTAAGATGGAAATTGTGATAAGAGGTAGTCTATTCTCAGACTAGGGTAATCAAAATGATCTTAGAAGTTGCTTTCATTGGGAGACCTATACAAGCAACAGCAGAATTTCACAAATTTGGTCCCAGAATGTTTGAACCAAATCGCGTCAAATTTCATGTTTTCCAACGTGGACATCCTCTTACAACCTACGTTATCCTTGGTATACGCACATACACCGCCTTTAAGGCGAAAGTTAAAGTAGAGGTTGTATCTGGGAAATTGCAGGTCAGGCGAATCAGTGCTTCCAGGGAAGACTTGTGTTTCTGATAGAAACAGAATGTCCGGTGTTGGTGAACAGCATTAAGATTCGACCTGATAACGCGTATGTTGCAGTAATGAATCTGGATGTTGGTACTTTCGATGACCGAGGTTGCTTTAGTCCTGCCCTACCGGGCATCCGAACGGGCGTGTGCGTGTGCGTTTGCGTGTGTGTGCGTGTGCGTGTTTATTTAAACTTTTCCTGGAGAAATTCAGCAGCTTCATTATGTACTCGGCGTGCGTGTGCTTGTACGTGTGTTTGTACGTTGACTTGTGCATATGCGATGTGTGTATTTAAACTTTATTTCAATTTCCCTGGAGTTCATTTTGGGAGGAATTCGGCATCTGAGAGGGAGGGTTTATTAGGCGCAGTTTTTAGTTTTTAGTAAGTATTTCTGAAACAGCTACATATTTTTTTAACTTTAAACATAAATACCAGCATACAGGTCCTTAACTAATAAATTGATTATGTTTTATACAAATTTTTAATACCACCCGTATTTTAGCGGAAACAATTGCCATGGGAGAATTCAAGTTTTCGTTAAAATTGTTTCAATATCCGAATAACGATCGGTATTATAGGGAAACGTGTAAACTTATTTTTCAGGGATAACTTAAGTATTTTTTCTTAATAAAGTTTTATTATACGAAGCCAAATAAGTTTTAAATATTAAATAAGTATGGTAGGGTTAAACTCTATTACAGAAGTGGGCGGTTTTTGATTTTTTGTTATTGTTGATTTACAATGTTGCGAATTTTTATTATGAAAGTATTACAAAGGAGGTTGCATAATTATCTTATAAAAATTCATTGTTCCCCTTCTTTTAATTTCAGTTTTGTGGGTTGGAAGGTCGTGTGTTTTTCCGTGCCAAATATTTTTGATTGTTTGAATATGTCAGCAGCTTACTAAACTTTAAAAGTGAAAGTTTAACAGTTACCTCAAAGTTGTGACTAACAAATCATTAACAGAAGCAATGTAATATTTGGAATATACAGATTGTTCTTTAACCTTTTCAAGGCGACGGTAGTAAAATTATGTGAATATTTTGATATTTTAATACATATATAGCTATTTCATCTCTTAAAATGAATTCAGGAATCGTCAGGTTATAGAATATACCAATTTAAAGTAAAGACTAAATTGAACGAATGCAGTAGAATGGGCAATCTAAACCTGACGTCGCATGTTAAGTAATCAAAAATTAAGAGTAGAAACTAATACTAGATTTTAATGTTTAATTATCACCTTTTGTCATTATTCTGAGGTTCTGCTACCGCATTAAATGGTTTGTAAAACAAGTTTTAGCTTTGCTAATTTGTATAAATGTACAAGTTCACAGTCACGTTAATTACACTCTAATCCTAAAACACTATCTTCAGAATTTATCTTGTTTAAGTTAAACTTTATAATAGCATCTGATTTCATAATTAAAGGAAAAACATTTGCAGCACAACTCCGAGAAATTACTGAAATTGATTGAGGGTGTATATCGCTACCCTTGGGCACAATCGTCAACAACAAAGTTCTGATAGTTCACGGTGGCATTTCAGACACAACGGATTTAGATTTGATCAAGAGTCTTGATAGAGGCAAGGTAAGTACTTAAATGTAAGTTGAAATTGCACTTTAGTAATTTAGAATTAAATTGAATGTTGACAACATTTTCATGCACAATAAAACGTGCCTTTTTAAATACATCGTTAAAAAGGAAAAAAACTGCCTTTTTGAGTATTAATGACAGATATTTTTATATTAAAAAGCATTATCCTGATCTCTACTAAAAGCTAAAATGGGTAAGAGTAAAACGAATTGTAAATAAATTAATAGGGGAAAGACGGAAAGTCGGTTATTATGCTTTTATAGTTTAGGGGGAAGCCTTTTTATTACGTTTAAATTCAATTTAGGGTTTCCTAATGCAACTAAAAAATTTTCTGAAATCACCCACAATAAAACGTACATATTTACGGTATTAAAAGATAATATGCTCAAAATGGATAAATGAATAAATTTTCTAAGATCTAATTATTCATCACTTACATTGGGTTGTGGTCAGTGAAAAACTGTAAAACAGTAATAACATTTGATCTTCAGATATGTACTGAATAATTATCCTACAAATCGCTTGGCTGTACCACATTAGTTAATTTCTTATCAAAAGCAATTGTAAATTGTAGCTAATTTTACTATTGAACAAAAGATAGATCATCCACACAGTTAGAATTTTTAAATAGGGTTGCGCCATAATCTTAAGTTGTCATATCGGGTAGCCTATTAGTACGTGGATGGGAGATAACAGCTTTATTTGAGTAGATAGAAAAAAAAATTAAAGAAAAAAATAAATACAGGGTGGCTTACAAAACCGTGCTAACGCAAACTTGCACTTCTTTAATTTTTTTTTTATTTATAGTATTCCCGGACAGGCTAAGGTTTTCCTAACGTGCTAAAGCGCTCAGGAACACTGGAAGGGTTTAGGGATATTGTTAGGCTGCCGAGATATGTTTATGAATGGCTACCTTAAATTGACTTAAGTCAAAGTTTGGAGGAAAGCAGGTACTGGGTAGTGCATTAGCGAAGATGGCCTGTGAAGGTATTAAGGAGTGTTTTACTGGTCCATGAAAGGTTCGATGATACAGACATCCCTAGCATAGAAATAGAGTTTGAAAACTTGTGTTCTAAGCCATTCATATTTACAGCAGGAAATGTTTTTTTGGTGAACACAAGGCAACACTGCATTTTGTCGGCGTTGAACGTGAATATATTATTCCTGCCCCGATTCAAGGACACGTTCTAAGTCACTGTTGATTGAGGCTGCCATTTTCACCTTAACATCCTGTCTAGACTTATTGTTGTGCTAAAACTGAGAAGAACTACAATGTAGAGTGCTGCCATCTGCAAAGCTATGGACCAGGTCAGTTGTTGAGAAATTGAGGGTCATTTATGCACAACAGGAAAAGTGTCTGAGCTATCGCTGATCCTTAGAGTACTCCCGCGTTAATAGTAGTTTCTTTCGAAAAGAAGCCATCGACGACAATGCCATACGTCTTTTGTCAAGAAAGCTGTATATCCAATTGATGAGCGTATCGGACAATCCCAACGAAGTGAGCTTGGCAAGTGGCCACTTGTGCCAAACCCAGTCAAAAGCTTTTGTAATATCTAAAGCTACTAGGACTGTTTCACCGAACCTCTCTAATGTGTTATTCCAAAGTTGGGTGACATATGAAAAGAAGATCACGGGTTGAACGACTCTGTCTAAACCCATATTGGTAGTCCTTTAAGAGTTTATTGGATTCTAGGAACGAAAGTAGTTCGTGATTGATGGCTTTCTCCATGCTTTTCGACAGAATGGAAGTGATAGCTATTAGTCGATAGTTTTAGGGATCGGTTTTGTCGCCCTTTTTAGGAACAGACTGGAGATTTTCCAACTTCCACGATGAAGGAAACTCTCCAGATAACATGGAGATCGAAAAGAGTTTAGACAATACAGGTACTAGCTCGGAGTAGCATTTTTAAGGTCGACAGCTGTAATACCGTCAGGGCCAGTCCCCTTGTTTGAGTCAAGTTTATTGATAATTGATTCCAGGAGCTTGTAACGAAAGTGGATTGGTTAAATAGCGTATGGGGTAGATTTGGGCAACGGCACAGTTTTACCAGAATGATTGAGACATGAAATTTATGCAAAGTAATGGACAAAGAGGTTGGCTTTTTCAGCAGAATCAGCTATTACAGCTCCGCCGCGAGACGTCATGGGAGGAAAGGGAGATGTACTAAAGCTTTTACTGATGGATTTAGCTAATGACCAAAATTTACGACCACCCAAAGGACGTGAGAGTAATTCTTTGCATTTACGTTCTTCAAACATCTTTTTGACCTTGGTGATGATGCTTTTGCAACTATTTCTTGCGCCAATATAGTTGGTGTGATTTTCGATAGATTTATTTGATTTCCATTTGGTGTAGAGTTTATGTTTTTGCGATAATGCATCAGTGCAAGCCCTATTAAACCAGAGTTGGGAACGGGCATGATCTACATGATTACGTTTTTTGGGAATGTATAACTCCACACCCATCAGGATAACTTTACTTATTGAAAGAGCAATGTTTGAAGAGGAGGACCATTTAAATCAATATCCACTCCAGGGTGCAAAAAACCTCGCAGTTCGCTCCAGTTAGCTGATTTAAACCACCACATAGTTCTATCTATTTTTCGAGTAACAGTGGAATTGGGTACATAGGAAGTTATTTTGATTAGGCAGTGGTCTGATTGACCAAGTGGAGAAAGGACTCTTGTTTTATAAATAAGTGGGTTAGTTGTAAGGAATAGCTCCAGCAGATGTGGAGTATGGTTAGGGTTGTTAGGAATTCTGTTTTTTTCAGAAAAGATTTGTGTGAGATTACAGGATACAGTAAATGCTTCTGCACCATGGCCTGCGGGATTAGTAGTAGATGAAAAATCAAGCCAATTGGAATTGTGGGCATTAAAATCTCCCAAAATTTAAATATCGTAAGATGGAAATTGTGATAAGAGGTAGTCTATTCTCAGACTAGGGTAATCAAAATGATCTTAGAAGTTGCTTTCATTGGGAGACCTATACAAGCAACAGCAGAATTTCACAAATTTGGTCCCAGAATGTTTGAACCAAATCGCGTCAAATTTCATGTTTTCCAACGTGGACATCCTCTTACAACCTACGTTATCCTTGGTATACGCACATACACCGCCTTTAAGGCGAAAGTTAAAGTAGAGGTTGTATCTGGGAAATTGCAGGTCAGGCGAATCAGTGCTTCCAGGGAAGACTTGTGTTTCTGATAGAAACAGAATGTCCGGTGTTGGTGAACAGCATTAAGATTCGACCTGATAACGCGTATGTTGCAGTAATGAATCTGGATGTTGGTACTTTCGATGACCGAGGTCGCTTTAGTCCTGCCCTACCGGGCATCCGAACGGCGCTGAATTTTATTCCTGACAGATCTTGTTCTTCTTAGTCTTGCTTTTGGAATTGACGAATTTTTGCCCCCTCCCACCTAGAATCCTTGAGACGGATCGACGAATCGAGGTGAGAGTGTGGGCGTCTCGCCCTACTCACTTGGGGTATAGCGTCTGTTTTAGAACTCGTTATTTTAAGAGTTTAGCCGTTAAAACGCCACACTTGGCAAGTGCGTGTTGGCGAGTACATAAGGGATAAAGGAGAAAGTGACCGGCAGTCCTTACCGAGTTCAGAGAATTGGATAAAGGTGGTGGTATTGCACGGCCGGCATGGGGTATACATGCCTTCTACTTATAAAGTTGTAGAATATTAGAAGTGAAAAGGAAGCCTTAACTAGTTTACATTGCATTTTACAAGAATTTTTTTTTTGTACGATTGCTGAATAAAGTAATTGTACTTAAAATAAAGCAAGATATTCATTAACCTAATCTAACTAGAAGGATCGTGCATAAGTTGTATAGTACCCCAATCTGTTAATTGGTTAATTTCGTAGGTGTTGGCAGCATTAGGATTGAAATAAATTGTTTACTTTGGTTTATTATTTAGGTTCCAACTTGCATATTATTGCCATTTTAAACTAATCAAATCTGTTTATTATTGTCGTAAAACTTAACTTCTCTATTTTTTTAACTTCCTTTTTATTTTATTGAAGGGTAATAATAAATGACGATAATGACCCTGTTAGCCCTCCCGGCTTTAATTACCTATTTTTAGGGCCAATTAGTTACAGTTAAAATTAAATATAGTAACAATGGTATAAGTTAGATTACATTTCAAATTTTCTGACAAAGAAAAATATAATATAAAATAATATGATCGTACTTCGTATTTAAATTAAATTAGGTTGTTCCCTACGCGACTTGCTTTCATTTATTTGAGAAAAGAAAAAGTATTTAATTTAGAATTCTGATTACAAATTAGAGCTAGTTATTTGTTTATTTTATCTATTCATATGCTTTTCCTTTATACTTTGAATTACGGATTCGATTCAGTTACTTATTTTAATCATTTAATCTAATAAAATGATTCTTACCACACTGCTTACACCTGGGTTTGTTACAGAAAGGGGTTTATTAAATGCAAAGCTGTGTATTTTTATGAATCACATCTGGTCTATTTTTCCTACAGTTAGAGATATGTATTAATGACTGTCATACTCCCCGCTGATAAAATAAGTTATTTTATCGGTTCTCTATAATTCATTATTATTACAAAAACGTTTACCTGTTTGAGTTCAAGACAAAAAGGTGCTATTTACCCTTTAAGTTTACTTTACAATTCTACGAGTTTAACACATCTGGTATTATGAGTTTAAAAGAGCCGTATTTTTTCGTAGAAATACGTTTTTTTAGCAATCCCAAATGTTATTTACACGCCTTTTTCACACGTTATAGAAATTCTACTAGTTAGATTATTATTGTCTTTATCCATTATTAACATTCAAACCGCTGGGTATAAAAATCTGTTCAAAAACTCACCCTACCGTACAGTAACTTTATTGATTTAGAAATTGAATTTTAGTCACTAATCGAAGGTAGAGGCTGGAGCCACCCCAACACGTATTGTCGCTTAATGACACGCCTTGTATATTTTTAGATTGTTTAATTATATTATTAGTTATAAGGTGACCTTGTGTAATATTCCCTATACCTATCTTCAGTATTTTTCGAAATAATGGATTTAGAATGTTCAACCAAGGTCGAGTTCAAGAAACGAGCTCCATCTGAATATTAGTGTTTTATGAATTTTCTTCATATAGTTATAATTCCACTGTCCTGGGGTATAATCATGTTTCTTTATGCTATACAGGTGATACCATTATGCAAATTGTTATTTTTCTCGAAAACTTTAAATGGAACTTCCTGCACATTATGGTCTCTTTGAACAGCCCTTTAAAGTAGCTTTCCAATCATATATTTGCAGGGCCTCAATTTTATAGTATTTCTGTAAATAAGTCTAAATGTAATATAAACATATATATATATATATATATATATATATATATATATATATATATATATATATATATATATATAGGGTGTTCTAAAAGTCCATCAGGAAACTCCGGGAGGAGATTCTATGAGCTAAAATAACAGCAGTTTGCAAGGAAATTTTGTTCCGGATTGTCATTTGTTTGCAAGTTACGGCTTGTCAAAGACCAATTTTTAATTTTATTTATTAACGATTCTGGTTTTACAAAGAGATAGCGTTAGATAGTGGAATTACACGAACAAAGTATGACAGATTCCCTATTTTATAATAATAATAATAATACATTTTATTGTCCAACAGAAACAAGTACCAATTACAGGACAAACTGAAAAAAAACTAAATACAAATACATAAGCACAAATACAAGAGAAAATACTACACACATAACAAAGGATTATAAGTTACTAACATTTCTAAAACTATTGTATATTGAATTAAAGTTGCAAAGAGTAAGTTCATCATAACAAATGTTCGTAATGACCTCTATACACTTTCTAACACGTTTTAGAAATGATCGTCTGATACGATGAAAACACCGATGTTGTTTCTAATTGTTTCACACCCACCAATAATCCTTTGTCGCAGATCATTGACGTCGTTAACGGGCGTTTTATGAACTATGGACTTTAAATGCCCCAAAGAAAAATCCATTGGATTAAGATCTGGCGATCGCGGTGCCCAAGCTATTGGTCCACCTCTTCCGATCCAACGATTATGAAATACCTCACCTAAATATCTACGAGCAGCCAAACTAAAACGTGGAGGGCGCCATCTTGTAGGAGCCACATATTTGCTCTTGTTCTTAGAGGAACATCTTCAATTAAATCTGGAAGATCGTTTCAAAGAAATTCCAAATAACTATCTCCATTTAACACTCCATTAAAAAGTAAGGACCCAGTAATTGATCTTCTACGATTCCAGCCCATACGTTAAGAGAATATCTTCGTTGATGTTTTGTTTTCTGGTATGCATGTGGATTCTCATCAGACCATCGATGAGTATTATGATAGTTTGTAATACCATCTCTAGTAAACCCGACTTCGTCAGTAAACAAAATGTTATTAATCAATGCATTATCTTCGTCATATTTTTCCATAATGCTGCAAACGACACACGGATCTTCATAATAAAGTGCTTGTACCTTTTGCACATGGAATGGGTAAAGAAGTTGCTCGTGAAGAATATTCCAAACTAAAGAATGGGCAATACCCTCCTGCGCGGCAATTCTTCTCGTATAGAATTTGCCTCTACTGTCTCCAGCATTCTTTCTTCTTTTCTACAGTTGCCGTAGTTCTTGGTCTTCCTGAGTCATAAATATCATTTCTAAAAGAACCTTGCTCCCCAGACGTCTGTGAATGTGAACAAATGTTTGTGCATGTGGTATTTTCCTATCAGGATATGCATCTATGTAATTCTGGCGCGCTTGTTCTGCATTACCATTTGCTTGTGCATAACAAAAATACATGTCACGGTATTCAGTACTTGAGTATTGCTGAGGCACTTTGCAAATTATTATGGTAAAAATCAAACTTATACGAAGATTAAACAATGTTCGTGACAATTCGTATCAAGAGTATTAATAACATATTAATAAGAGTATTAATTAACGAATGGAATTATCAACATTTGATAGTTTAATAAAACTTTAATAGCGATTTCTGACTAAACGGTTGCATTTATCGGCTTGAATAAAGAGCACATAATTTTTTCTAATATTGTTTCTCTTTATAATAATGCTCATATTTTTGCGATGTTTGGCTTGAGAAAAAATTTTGAGTTTCTGGGTAAAGTGCCCTCTAACGGCGCATAATTTTATTACTGGTCTAATAGAACATGATCTAATTAGTAAGTATGTCAAATGATAGACTAATCGAAGTTATTTAAAAAGAAAATTTAAAAAAATCGGTCTTTGACAAGCCGTAACTTGCAAACAAATGGCAATCCGAAACAAAATTTCCTTACAAACTGCTATTGTTTTAGCTCGTAGAATCTCCTCCGGAGTTTCCTGATGGACTTTAATTTTTTATAATGTAAATTTGCAATTTAGTCTTTGTTTTTAAAGTGCTGCTTGGCCCCATCTGTCATGTATATCATTTTCTTGAAATTTTTTAACTTCTTTAATTATAGGAATTAGTAAAGCTTGTATGGCATCCGCTGCAGTATCTTGTTTTAAAATGACTGAAAGGAAAACACTTTTATGTTTTAATTCATTATTTTATTTATAGTTACAACTTGCATGTAAAACGGTGCATTAGTTATTAGTTAAGTGAAATGCTTGCGAAGCCAATAAATAAGTAGTTTTCAGAGATGTCACACAACACGATTTCTCCTTCAAGAAGATTCTGCCTTTTTGTCTTTAATAAAAAGCTTCGCGCTAAAATATGTTTTAAAACTTGTATGTTTCGGTTTGCTTTAGTAGCGTAGAGCGATCAGTTCATGCCAGAAAGAGCATTGAACATGGGATATAAACGCTAGGTCCAATGCTTTACGCAGTTTCATAATACGTTCCGTAATACCTGGACAATTGGCGCATTCATCAATGCAACTACTTTCCTAACTCTTGGTTGAGGTAAGCCTTTTCCTGTTCTCGCAGTGGTATCTGTTAATACACCAATTTTAGTTTCTTTGATTCTTTGTTTGCTATGGTAAGAATTGGGAACCTTAAAGAAGGTAGCAAATTTTTGTTTTAATCCGTCACGGATTGCTTCAATAAGCCGTGTAGATCGAACGTTATTTTCATATTGTGAAGAATCACCTACATTATCACTATTAACTTCTAATGATATATCAACATTGGCTGATTCAGTATTCGATTTATATCGAACAACATTGGGTCAAAAAGGGAACCTCGTGTAAGATAATTGTCGGTACCTCTCGAAAAGGATATAATTCAATTAATAAGCAAGAGAAAATTGAATTACATTTTTTATAATTAATAATTTTCAATTTCAATAATAACTTTCAGTGAATATTATTTATTTCATTCATTCTGTAATAATCGTGCTAGCGTCAAACAAACTACAACAAAAATTACACGTCGCAAATGAAACTTTTTGGGGAAATTTTGCTTACATATACAACATATATACGGGTACACTACAGGGTTGAAACTTATACTGAATAACGTATAAAATCTATGTGGACATCACTGACAACCTGATGAATTAAGTGTGACCTTCCAGTGAAACACGGCACGATATTCAAGTCGAATAGTTAAAATAAACAGTCAGACAAAACCAAACAAAAGTTCTACGCACTACCGCAAAGTAATATACTATTGATAGGAAGTACTGAATATTTCAGTGCTAGGAAATGCCTTCTTCTATTTGTTTGCTTCACATTTTGCTTGCGGGAAACGAAAATACATGCGTACAGTTGCAAGCGAAACTACATCAGCAAAGGTATAATCTAAAACATATATATTTTTCGATTGCCGATTTCACGTGGAATTTGCTCATAACTTAACATAAATTATTACAAATATACAACAGACATGCAAATTGACGGTGAAATTAATTAAATACAAATGTTAAAATTCAGACAGTTCTGAACTTTAATGTGCTCTTCCGGCATGGGATCATCCATTTAGATAGTATTATTCGGATTTTGTTAACATTAGGTATTACAGGCCGCCGTAATTGATTCGCAGTTAGGAATTATAAATGTATACCTCAGATTTGTAACCAGCGACCTCAAAAACCCCGATTATCAAGTGTATCGAGTGTATTTTTACATTTCAAGTGGCCATGTTGCATCCATCATTTTAAATTTCAGAATTGCGACATTAAACTCATAATCAGCCATGTCAAATAGCCCAGAATATTAACTTTCATCCGAATTGAGTGCGTTTTGAAATTCGGGTCGCCATATTTGAAACACCATTTTGAATTTTGTTAAATATGTTACAGCTAACAAAAGAACATTTTACGCTGGAAGAATATTTTATTCACATGCGTTTATATTATTTTTGGTGCGACATACTGGGTGTCCGCATTAGGGCACGGAGCGGCGCTATCTGGACAATGGTAAGGCTGGTGGCTGGATATTATTTTGAAGTTTGTAACTCGACCGATAGGGGGCGTAACTGCTACAAAAGAACATAAAATTCTTGCTATCTCGGAAAATTGGGTGATGAGGTGTAACTTTGAAAATATCATTTGAGAGCTTGGGTAGTACTGCATCATTTTGCTTTGCGATATTTTTCTGTATCTCTCATAATAAAGGAGAGGAAGGCCAATGCATTTTCCAATATTTACATTTTAATACCTCTTGAACCACTCAACGGATTGCAATAGGTACACTCAGTCTCGTTTGAAAGACCAATTTAGTCTTTTGAGGGTTGTGAGAGCGCTTAGTTTTAAACAAATAAAGTAGAGGGCGTTCTGCCCAGCTATTACACATGTTTGTGAGTTACTGGAAAAAACTAAATAGAACGGTACTATTTATTTGAAAGACCGTTACGCCGTTTAAAATTACCTACATTTTAAAGAAAACCGTTTCGCGATTTTTACGAAAATATGTTAAACATTTGAATACCGCAATCGGGACAATTTACCTTCTCGGGGAAAACAAATCACATATCCATGGTAACCGACGTAATTTAAACTACGGTTTGACTTTCTCCCCATCAAGTAACTGTGTTAATGCGTCGCGTCTTACCTTCCTTCGCAAGTTGTCCAGGCTTAGGACTTGTTCAAAGCTAAGTTTTGAAACGTGTTTAAAGTCCAACGAAACATCAGTAATGACAATAAGATAGAAGCACGACAATCTTAGAACTACCTACACAAAGAAAGTTTGAGCAGAAATAGCTCACAAATTTTCAACATTTCTTCATTCATTCTCGATGCACTTATTTAATCTAATTTCGACAGAAAAAAGCGTTGTTTCAATTACAACCCTGGACAAGCTTCTAATGGCATTTCGTATTCTTTCCATCATATTTTCCCTGGTTGTTGGTTTCTCTTGAAGAACCATGTCCTCAGTCTACCCCATGGGTAAAAATGTAAACATGTAAGATCCGGCGACGCGCCTGCCAATAACATGATTCGAATATTGCTCACATAAATGCCGTAGTAATGTGCTGGACAACCATTAAGCTGGAACGACATGTGCCTTCTTGTTTCCAAGAAGACGTCTTCTAAAAGTGGTGGAAGAGAAACGTTAAAACATTCCAGAAACCTCTCCCTATTAAGGGTTTGGTCAAAAAAATGTGGACCTATAATTTTTCCTTCTAGCATTCCGCACTATACGTTCACACTCCAGCGATTTTGATGTTCTATTTGCCTCATCTAATGTGGATTTTGCTCGGCCCAATAATGCATACTGTGCAAATTCACACGCCTGTGCTACTGAAAGTGGCCGTCCATAATATGCGTAACAGGAAAAGTGGATTTTCCTGAATCACGTTTAGGAACCAGTGGCAATGGTTGAGTCTATAATCATAATCAGTATGATTTAATGCCTGGTGTAAAACAATGTGATTGGGTTGCATATTATTGTTTTGAAGAATTTAGTGGACGATTATTTTTGGAACTCCCAAGTCGTCGGAAAATTTTCTGCTGCTTAAGGTGGGATCGTATTGCACGTAGGCCAAAACGTTCATAATATCTTCCTCAGTGCGTATTCTACGAACTTTTACATGTGTTTGAATGGGCTGCATGTTGCCAGTTTCCCGTAATTACCTGCGCGAGAAAATGTAAAATATATATATATATATATATATATATATATATATATATATATATATATATATATATATATATATGGTTCAGTAAATTAGATGTAAGATCTTTGTTTCACGTTTCGCTGTTTGAATTTACAGCATAATCAATGATTTATTGTCATCCACAATAATAAGAATAAATTGAAATACCAATTGGTACAGTACGTACCTGAATTGTGTGACATATAAAATATGACAACTACAAATTTATAATATTTTGTTTGTTAAAATATTAGGAATATATCTAAAAGCAACAAATTAACGGTATATTTTTAAAATTATTGAATTAACTTTAATTATAACTTGTTTGATTAAAATTAAACAAGATAAAAATTGTTTATATATTTAACGATATATTTAAAGTTATATTGGAAATGCCTGTGATTAGTTATAATATCACATAGACTAAAACAATTACATTATAGATGGAACAATTGGCTTAATTGCTTGATTTTGTGAAACTCAATAGATTATTGTAAATTTTACTGCATTGTTCAATGTCTGTCATTCACTGTATATTTTTTGTTAATACTTATCTACTCGTAAAAAGATTCTTTAATAAAGCGGTTTAGACTGTATTTCTTGTGCTAAAATTTTTGTTTTATTGTAATAAAAAAAATGGTTACAATTTTTATCATATTTTCTGAGAGCTATTGTACAGTTTTTTGTATATGTATGACCATCTAATCTATTGCATACTAGTTGTGAAGTGTTTCCAATATACGATTTGTTGCAATTACTACATGGAATTTAATAAACAACGTTAGCTTTTTTTTGTTAAAGGTGTTTTGCTTTTCAGTTTTCTATAAAAATTAATTTTTGTAGTGCTATGGCTTTTATGACTAACTTTGATGTTATGTTTATTTAAAATAGAGTTAACTTTTTCTGAAAGATGTTTTATATATGGCAGTATAACTCTTTTTTTGTTTTTATCGGTTTTATTTTTAATATGGTTACTATTTATTTGGTGATTGTATAACCGTTGTTTGATTATTGAATTAAATTTATGTAATGGATAACTATTATGCATTAATGTCATTCTTATTTTACTAAGGACATTTGATTTGATTTGATCTGTTTAAAGCTCTATTAACTACTCGGATAATAGCACTACTTTGTTATTATTATTAATAATTGTTTTGATGTTGTTATTATCGTGAATTGGTGTTAGGTCTAGGAAATTTATTTCATTGTTAATTTGTTCTTCTATGAAGTGAACGAATTTTTTTATGAAAATTATTAAATGTATTAAGTATGCTAGTTGAACTGTCATTTTGTGTAGCTAATATACAATCATCTACGTATCGTTTATAAAACACAATATGTGTTTTAAATCTTTGGATTAATGATTTTTCAACGTACTCCATCACAAGCTGAGCGATGCATGATGAGATTGGTGATTCCATTGCACATCCTTCAATTTGTTTATAAAATTTGTCTTCAAATTGAAAATAGTTTGTATCAAAAATAAGTTTTATTGTCTCTAAAATATTAGTTATTTCCAAATTTGTGTGTGCTTTGCGTTTATTCCAATTGAATGTAAGTGTAGTTACGATTACTTCTATTGGAATGTTGGTATATAAAGAGGTTACATCTAATAAGATTAATTTTAATTTATAAAACACTAATGCTGTAAGTCCAAACAGCGAAACGTAAAACAAAGATCTTGCGTTTAATTAGCTGAACAATTCGTTCCGAGAAATAATTTTACATATTCGTTATATATGCAGGGTGGGTGTCTACTGCGTGGACGGAGATTGCTCCTTAACTACTAGAGATATCTAAACCAATTTTGGTGTTGTAATACAAGATCATTGGACGTACATTCCAAAAATATTTAGGTATATACAGGGTGATTGACAGAAATATGCCAACCCAAACCTGTCTCTTTTAATGGAACACCCTGTATAATTTTGCATTTAGAATAAAAGTATAGAAATTTGTATCTGTATCACTAAGCGTTCTGCAGATATCGTCACTTTAGTACCAAAATAGAGTTAACTTTGGAACTACGATGCGAGCGTAGTGAGCACGATTTTGTAAATCTGTTTATACCACCGACCATTAATAATAGTCTACTAACAAAAAAACTGGGAAATTTTTCGAAAACTTGTAAAACTATACAGAATTACGCGAAATGTAATTTTTCTCAGTTTTTTTCAAATGCAACACCCTGTATATTTTTTCACATTTCGATTCCCCGTGAAAAGTAAATACTAATTGATAGGTGGATAGTTAAGGAGAAATCCTCCGTCCACGCAGTAGACACTTATCCTATATATGATATATATATATATATATATATATATATATATATATATATATATATATATATATATATATATATATATATGCAGGGTGGTCTGAATTTTATGCTATTAACTTCGAGGGCGTATTCTACTTTAAAAATAATATAAGTTTTCGATATAAACATATATCCAAAAATCATTCGTTTCAAGATACAGGGTGTCAAAGTTTTTAAAATTTTCGATTTTTTTAATAGCTTCCACAGTTTTCAGATATTGATTTGAAATTTGGTAAAGTTATTACCTTATCAAGATGCATTACTTTGAGTATTTTAAATGTTTTAAATTCTACAGGGTGGTCCATTTTGGGGTGTCGGTACCTTAATCCACCACAAACTTTTTGTGGTACGCGCCTGGTATATTTTGATTACAGATTTAGATTTCTTATTCAATTTAGAAAAATTTGTCTCTTGAGTTTTTTCGTCAAGTGCACGATTTTCGAGATAAATGAGAAAACTGTTCAAAAACATAGGAATTTTAGTTTACCGCTTTTTCGCATTTTCTCAAAACAATGCGTTTCTCGAACAAATGTAACTTATGAAGAATTGTTTAAATGTAATTGACATACCAAGTTTTTTTAAGTCAGTGTCGCACCCCGAACAAGTTTGGGGGAAAAGAGATTCTGAAACCCAAAAATAGGACACCCTGCTAGTAAATCTGCGAAGATAATTAGAGTAGGCTATGATGCATAGCAATCATTTGATATCTGACATTTTGACAACTTAAAACGTAAATAAAGTTTAATTGCGTTTGCGTGTAAACAATTCAGTTGAATTTATTTAAGTGTTTACGTGTTTTTAAAATGCCTAATGTGTTTACAAACGCCGAATTTGCGGACATACATTTTATTTACGGTTTCACTAATAGAAATTCTTCTGAAGCGGTTAGAGAATATCGTCGGAGATTTCCCAATAGAAGACAACCTGACATAAAAGTGTTCAGGGAGGTACATCGTCGATTTAGAGAAGGTGGTTTAAAAAAACGTAAGAGGTCATGATATACGGAATGACAGATATAGACCTGAAATATTGCGTTTATTTAACAATAATAATCGCTTAAGTTCTCGTGCTGCTGCAAGACAGCTGAATGCTCAAAACCTACGGGTATCCAACAGTAAAGTTTTACGAACATTGCATAAGGATAACAGAAAATCATTTCACTTACAACCCGTGCAACATCTAAGGCCTGGAGATGTTCCAAAACGAATCGAATTTTGCAACTAGATTACAAGATCGGTTGAAAGAGACAACTCATTTTACGGAAAATATTGTGGACGGATGAGTCTACATTTACTCGCCGAGGGGTAGTAAACTACCATTACCTCCATGTTTGGAGCAATCAAATCCCACATCAAATCAGGCCGCGGTCCTTCCAGACCGAATGTAGCTTAAATGTATGGTTCAGAATCATTGATAATATCTTGTGTGGTCCATTTTCCTTCCCCGGTAAATTCACAAGTATTTTGAATTTTCTTGAAAATGATTTGCCCATTTGTTTGGAAGATGCCCGCTAGATTTAAGGCACGACGCTTGGCTACAAATGGATGGTGCACCAGCACCAACGTACGCGAATGGTGCGATATAAATTTTCCGCAAAAGTGGATAGGACGGTTAGGAAGAGATGTGGACCATGTACCAGCAATAGGGCCAGCCGCCTGGCCGCCTA
This sequence comes from Vesta saturnalis, assembly GCA_036346205.1. Classification (NCBI taxonomy): domain Eukaryota; kingdom Metazoa; phylum Arthropoda; class Insecta; order Coleoptera; family Lampyridae; genus Vesta; species Vesta saturnalis. The sequence continues at coordinate 3,133,599 of JARFJB010002472.1, read as the reverse complement.
GGTCTCCTGATTTGACCGTTCTCGACTTCTCTGTGTGGGGTATCTAAAGACGTAGTGTATGCTACTCCAGTTGATACAGAAGAGCAGCTACATGCGAGGATCGAGGAAGCATGTGAGACCCTGCGCAATTAATTTCGGTTAAACAAATTATTCACCTCTAGAGTTGCATGTAACCACAGCAGGCTTGAACTTTAAATTTAAGCTAAGCGAAAAGAAAAACAAATAAATTGCTTGTCAAATTAGTTGTGATCAGTTCTAGAGTTTGGCATTCAAGTGTGTTACATGTTTAAGGACAAAAGCCGTAACAAATGAAGAAAATTAATTCCGCATTAAGTAATAACCTGGTAATCCTTCGAACATCTATTTAAACGATTTTCAAGAAACATAAGTTCCATCTCAGATCCAGTTTCATGGATGAAGGTTATTGTAGAAAAAGATATCGAATAAAACTACTATCAACTCGGGCGTACCCCAAGGATCATTGATAGCTCCCACACTTCTCCTGCTATACATAAACGACCTCATTTCCTCAGCAAGTAACCCGATCGATTGATTTGCCGACGACAGCACTCTACATTGTAGTTTTTCTCAGTTTTCCCCAAACAATAGGTCTAGTCAGGACCTTAAATTGAAAATGGCAGCGTCAGTTAACAGTCACTAAGAACGTATCCTTGAGACAGTGGGCAAGGAAGAATCTACTCACTTTCAACGCCGACAAAACCCAGTGTTGTCTTATGCCCGCCAAGAAAGACCGATCATTTCCAACTGTAAATATGTATGGTCTAGATCTCAAGTTTTCAAACTCTATTTCTGTGTTAGGGATATCCGTATCATCGAAATTTTCATGAGTTGACCACCTTTTGTCAGCCAGTAAACAGGCTGCCTGTAAACTGAGCTTTCAATACAGATCTAAACAGCACTTTACACCGCAAGAACTCCTCTTACTGTATAAGGCTCAAGTTTGACCTCATCTGGAATACAATTCCCACTTCTGGGTCAGTCCTCCCCAGTACGCCCTTGATATGGTAAACCGCATCCAAAAAAGAGCTATATGGCTTATAAATGACCCGTTTCTAACTTCTGACCTACAGCCTCTTGAGAATATAAGAACAGTTTCGGTTCTTCTATTGCTTTTACAATGGCAAGAGAGTCTCCCAAATACACTCCTTAATACCTCCGTAGCCCATATTTCCTGGGAACATTCGGTGTGTACAGTCACACCATAATTACGTACTCAAAAGTTAATCTTGTCACACTAAACGGGCGCAATCTAAATTTTTCCACAAGGCGACCAAATTGTGGAATGCACCACCCAGTTCCTATTTTCCTCCAAACATTTAGGCAAATTTAAGGTAAAACACTTCTCGGAAGCCTCACAATATCCCTAATCCCCTCCCAGTGTTTCTGAGTACTTTAGCACTTTATGAAAAGCTTAGCTTGTTCAGGAATACTATTAGCAAATAAAAATTTGCCAGTGGACATAAAATCAGCTTCAAGGTACGGGCAGGAATTTCGGACGACTATCTGATTGGCCCATACTTTATTGAAGATCATTTAAATGGAGATATTTAGACTTTCGTGAAACGTTCTACTTAACATTGTCCAGGAAATGTGGTTCCAACAAGACGGTGCTCCTCCACATTGCGCTAGAGAACGTTGAGTGGTTAAATCAACGTTTTCCAGGGAGATGGATAGGGCGTAGTGGCGCGGTTCACTGGCCTGCTGGATCGCCAAACCGTACATCCCTTGTTATTTATGGGGATATGTAAAGGAAATTGTTTACTAGGAAACTCTGACAACGAAAAGTTAAAGAATGCTTTAGAAAACGTTTTGAAAATTGTTAAAAAAATCGTGGGAGACATTTTCAGCAATTACTGTATTAAGTTTTGGTATATGTTATATTGATTAAGCTTTTATTAGGACCATAGTTCTTGCAGAAAGTTTTCAGTGGTTTATTATTATTTTATGAAGAACGTTAAAATTCTGCAAGAACAATAACAATAAAAACCATTATAAAGAAAAATTACATTTATGTTTTTATTTTTTTCACTTAATTACCGAAAGACTGTAACATTTAATCCCTGCAAATTCCATTTGAAATGTTTGAGAAAAATAATTCGTATACCGTTATCACCCTGTATATCATGAAGATACATCACGAAAATATAGGGGTAAAGGATGGTAGAATTACACCTACTAATAACTAATAATTTCAAATGCCAAATACGACCTTTGGGGAGAAAATTACACCTACTAATAACTAATAATTTCAAATGCCAAATACGACATTTGGGGAGCACTTCCCAATAAATCCTCTCGATGAAACTTATTGCTCATGAGAGGTCAATGAAGTCAATCAAATAAATATTTGCTATTTACGATTTCGACCGTTTCCTCCATAAAATTGGTGTTTGGTGAAGATCCTACACGTCACAGGTTTTAAACGCTATGTATCTATGCAATTTGGTTTTTGGTCATTAAGTAAGTAGTTTTAACTGTTCTTAACGGCAAATAAAGATTTTGCTCATTAACTGTTCTAAAAGATACATAAAATTTTTCATGTCCATGTATCGAATGCTTTCGATTGTTTTTCTAATTAAATAGCAATTTGGGCACTACTGGTCCTAAATGGTAACACGGTAAATTTATGTATTAAATAGCTTTGATCGTTGTAATAAAGTTGAAATATAAAAAATAAAATTATTGTATACACCATAGGCACCAAACGATGACCAGCAAACAATAAAATTTGGTATTTGTCCAAAATGGGGTATTATTAGAGATTTTGCACATTACAGACCCCGATGAAGCCGAGGTGTCATTTTGTACATTTTAAATTCCAAACGATGCCTAACACTGTTAGACAAGGAACTTGATTCTTGTCCAATGTGAAAATAGTTTAGACTCTTTTCCCAATTAGAGTGGAAATAAATGGAGATTTTGTATATTATAGAACCCAAACGATGACTAACACAGTGAAACCATGAAATTTTGTTCTTGCTCACCACACAAATAGTTTTGGCCATTATTGGACATTACTGGTCCAATAATGTGACGGTTTTTCCAATAATAATATTCAATAAGAGACTATACTGTTTTCTAAAAGATATTAGCATATAAATAAAAATATTTGACATTATCCTTGCACCAAACAGTTTTGACGGTTTTCTCAATAAAATTAGTGAATAAATGAAGATGACAATGGCAGGCCCCAAACGATAACCAACACTGTGAACTTGTAAAATTTGATTCTCGTTCACTGAACAAACAAGTAATTGTTGATCATTAAAAAGCGAGCGCGGCCATTTTAAAAAAGCTGTTAAATAAAATGTTGTAGTCGCTAATAAATCCAAAATTAAAGCTTTTTTTGCTTTAATTATTAAAAATAAGGTCACTTTAATCTATTAGTGATTGTAGAAAAAACTTAATGGTGCCAAAAGCCAGATAAAAAGGTACTGGCTTAAAATTATAAACATTGTGTTAACGCAGTTATTTTATAAATTATGATATTGATTTAAAAGTTCAATAAATAACTTGTATAGTGAACAAGTGAACAAGTATATATTGACAAATTATTGTTCTATGCTTACTTTCCTTTAAGGGAACAAATAATAATAATAATAATAACTGATCTGGTTCACAATTGGTGGGCTAAATTGTGTATAAAGAAAACAGCTGATAGTGACACGAGTAAGGGGCAATTGTTTGTCGAAGGACTGCATAGTATACTGCAATTATGGGAACATGTACTAGTGTTTGAGCATATCGTGAACCAGAAAGGAATCGATGGTGGATCGTTACTTCTATGACACAGGGTATCTTATGTTTTTATATTATGTTGAATAACTGCTGGAAATATACTTCATTTTTTTATTGATAGAGTAAATAGATTGTAACCGAACTCGACTAATGAATGTATGTGTTATACACACTTAGATTAAAAATAGCTGTATTTAGGGATGGTATGGTAATAATAAAGATTGCAATATTTATGTTTGTGACGTTACATAATGAATTGTTATACTTATATTTACTGTTTATCTTAAATTGATGTAGGCGATTTGTACATTGGAGTTTGCTCGGGTTACCCAGTGGAGGATAAATTCAGTGTTGAATCCTCACGGTCGAAGATGTGCTCAAAACTTAGTTATTCCGGAGGGATACAGATACGGCAGTAAACAAATGGTCACAGATCCCCTTGACAATCAACATTCCTTCACCAATGATGGATGAAAATGAATGATTCTTAATAAATATGAACTCTGTGAATTTGTTTAAATTTCAATGATTACGGTTCCAGAAAAACGGTGCTCGGTGGCAAAGTAACTTTTTACTACTTGTCAAAATAAATTTAACTGATCTTTTATACTCGTTTAGAGAGCAAGTATCTGCTAAGTTGTATTATATTAATTAATTTTTACTAACTTCATACTAATTCACACAATTCAATTTTTGTCTTGATGCTCTAACAGTGAGAACGACAAAGATAATCAATTTTATACTAGCACTCATATTTATAGAAAATGATATTTGCGAGTGGGGCGAACTTGTAGTTTCCAACATGGAGCGGTAAACTAGCAACGTACCGATTTATTTTAATTGACATTTAATCATCTACTGTCCTGACATGTATTTCACTATGTTAAACTCATTACTTGTGAGATAACAAATCGGTTAGTATCAAATTGGGTGAGTTTTGGTCTAAAAAATATTCATTCTATACACGCTACTAATTAGGAATTAACAACACTTATATCAACTCAAAATCACGCAATTCCAAAAGCTGGTTACTCTTTGACACATCTGTCGGTGATCGCATTATTTAAATATACAAAATTTTATACAATAGTAACAGATTACATTCTTTTCATTGTACTTGGAACATAGAAAGTATTTCCGGTTTACCTTCACGTGTTTATATCAAAACTGCTATTTAACAATGAAATTTTTACTAACTGAAACCAACTAATTTATAAGGACGGTGTTACTTATTATTTGCTTATATTAATTTAAAACTCTCTTGATTAGATTGATCGGGCTTCAAGGTCTCCCTGAATGTTCTGGTTTCTTATCTTCAATATTATTATAAACTAAATCATTACTTATTACATTTTAATTTCGGAATAACAAAACGAAATCTTGCATTTATATTGTCAGTATAATTATTTATAATACTTAATGAGTTCCAGTTTCGGAATAAGAAGAGAAAATTTTTATTTGTTATGAACGGAAATCTCTTAGATCTTTTAATTGTTGTTTAACGTGAATCTCCTTGAATTCATTAATGAATTAAAAGAAAAGAAAAATCTTTCCAAGGAATATATAACACCAGTGTATAATACTGGTTCAGTCTTCTAACAAATTGAAATAAACCAGTGTTTATGAATATAGGTTAGTGATTGATTTTATATTATAAATAAACTTAAGGGGTAAAAAACTACCTTAAAGGAGTGGACAGCTTGAGTGACCCTATTTGAATCCTGAGTGCATTTACAGTAGCATTTTATTGTTACATTTAGTTTTCAAATTAAAATATTAATAACGATTATAAATCTAGACTAACAGGTACAAAGTAATGCCGAGATAGTTTGATTCATGGTTGAATTAGATCCATCTTAAAGCGAAAGAACATTAAATTGCATTTCCGATTATAGTCAAGTATCAATACTCGATACAAATTTAGCGCCCATCAGGTGGAGCTCGTTTGTTCATAGTATTATTACACATTCGAGACCTAACCTGGTGGCGAAAGATTGTTACATTAAGTTTAAATTATTTTATTTTAACGAGGAAGTACCATCATAAGACGTACGTAAGTTGAAAAAAAATTTCCTCCTATATCTATAAAACGTAGTAAGTCATGACAATCATGAAAACGAGATCTTTCGTTTGAAAAAAGTGATATAGTATTTTGAAAACGACATTACTTGTAACCGAGTATGAAAACTATCAAGAATGGGATACACTGTACAGGCTGTCCCAAATTCGAGGGCAAGCATGGGGATCTCGCTTATTATAAGAGATAGGATATAGATTTAAATTCGGCACTTTTGATAAATTCGATGCCGAGTAATAATCTGAAAATAAATTTGAGCTAACTCGAATGGATTTGGTTTTATGCTCAAAAAACTAAAAATTTCGATTTTCGTTTTTCGCGTTTGGCCACCTTATTATTAGGAATTTTCAAAATTCGATTAATCATTATTAAGCCACCTTTTTACGCACAATACTAATACGGTATTAAAAATATTATGTGACGTTTCGTTTATTCTGAACCATCATCAGGTTTATTTTTTCTTATGGGGGTTAAGATATGTGTTTATGTCGTTGGATGGAGAATGTTATGCTGATTTTAGCAATATATAACACTTTATGGTTTGATCGACTGCGAACTAAAATAATGAGAAAAATACGTAGAACAAGATTCCGCCTTCTTGGATCCAGCAAGGAATAATTACAGTAGTTCTACTTGTTTAATTTGTTAAACTCGTTAGAACATCCAAAAAAATATAGAAACATTTAAACAATTTAAAAAAAAATCAACACACAACTCAAACCAGTATGTCTATGTAATACGGTCATAATAGCGACAACGCAAATTTATCGATAGGTAACAACAAAATAATTACACAGACAAACAAATAAAAGTTATTATAATAAATGTTCGAACAAGTTTCCTGCTTCTTGAATACAGTAACGAATTCTTCTTCTACAATTGTTTACGCTTCTTTGAATGGTTCGCCTGGGAATTTTACGAAGTTCATTAACAACCCTATTCTGGAGTTCTTCTATATTTTGCGGTGGCGTCTTATAAATCATATTTTTTGAATAGCCCCAGAGGAAGTAATCTAAAGCGGTTAAATCTGGACTTCTTGCTCGCCACCTAAGTGGTTCCCTATTTCCCATCCATTTATCAGGAAATTCGCCGTTAAGATATTCACTTATTATCGCAGCATTATGAGGAGGAGCTCCGTCCATTTGCCACCAGAGGGACTCTCTTTCGTTTAGCGGAACATCATCCAAAAGGTCTGATATTTAGTGTGTTAGAAATCCGAGGTAGCGTTGAGACGTTAGGATACCTTCGTAAATAATTGGCCCAAGGAGCCTATCCTTCCAGATTCCAACCCACACATTAAAGGACCGGTGGCCTTGTCCTCACATTTGCCTGTTAATTCGTGGATTTTCAACGGACCAGTAGTGCTCGTTATTACGATTAAACATTCCATTAGTGGAAAAATTGCACTCATCCGTCCAAATTATTTGATTGAGAAAGTTGCGATTTTCCAGCATTTTGGTATTAAGTTGGTTACAAAAATCCAACCGTCTCATATCGTCCCCAGGCCGAAGAGTTTGACTAACGTGTAACTTAAATGGTTGATAACGGTGTTGCTTTAACACTCGCCAAACTGTCGTTTTTGGCACTTCAATAGTTTGCTCTATTTCTCTGGTAGATGTTGAAGGATTTTCTTGAACCTAAGATGGATCACATAAAGTCATAACTCTCCAAAAAAAATGTCTCCTGAAATTAGCAGTGAAGTGAGTGGAAATTCTTATAATTAGTATAATACTAACAAATAGTACCTGATGTAATATTTCTTCTTCGGAATCTCTGTCTAGTCTGCTACCATATGCATTTCGAGGTTTCTGAAAACATCCAAATTCTCGCAAATTTTGGTCTAATTTAAAAAAATATCTCTGGTTTGGTTGCCGCCTCTCCGGATATTCCTCTAAATATCTTTGTTCTGCTCTGACACTATTTCTATTGCAGCTATAAAATATCCTTATCATGTCTCGCTTTTCTGAATTTGAAAACATTCTAAAGAAACTTGCAAATTTTAAAGCACTACAACGAAGGATCTTGCAGCTATTACCCTTTTGCAATTAGAAAATGACATCACAAAAGCCAACTCCTGAGTTTTGTTTGATTCATGGGTGTCGTGATAATGTAATATTTAGTTTTTAATTTAAGAGTATTTTAGTTCGCAGTCGATCAAACCATGAAGTGTTATATATTGCTAAAATCAGCATAACATTCTCCATCCAACGCCATAAAAATATGTCTTAACCTCGATAAGAAAAAATAAACCTGTTGATGGTTCAGAATAAACAAAACGTCGCATAATATTTTTAATGCCGTATTAGTATTGTGCGTAAAAAGTTGCCTTAATAATGTTTAATCGAATTTTGAAAATTCCTAATAATAAGGTAGCCAAACGCGAAAAACAAAAATCGAAATTTTTAGTTTTTTGAGCATAAAACAAAATCCATTCGAGTTAGCTCAAATTTCGTTTCAGATTATTACTCGGCATCGAATTTAGCAAAAGTGCCGAATTTAAACCTACGTCCTATCTCTTATAATAAGCGAGATCTCCATGCTTGCCCTCGAATTTGGGACAGACTGTACATTTGGTAGTTTGATGAATACCCGACGACACTCCACAAAACAGAATAATAATATTAATTCCTGCTTCGGTGTTCAAGCGGTTACGGGCTTAAACCTAGCTCAGGTAGCCATTTTTCTAACACGAAGAAAAACCAAAGAAGTCCTTCTCGGATATGGAGTAAAACTGTAGGTCCCGTAGAAATACGATGTGAAAAGATCCCTTTTACTAACGGCGGAGTTTCTGTAGTAGGGTAAAATTATAGTGACGGGTTTGTGCTAATAACCAGTAGTTGATAACATCCGTTGGTACCTAGGTCTAGATTTACAGATTGAAATTACTTGTAATATGAAAATATTTAAAATGTAAACGTTCTGTTGCCTTAAAGCTAAATACATTTTCCCCGACGTTTTCTCGTTAGAGTAAGTTGATGTTTTTTATTAAAAAAAGCAACACAACTTTGTCAAATGCAGCAGGCATACCACAGTTTTCCATAACTTCGCTCATCATTAGGTCTTTCTGTTGATTCCCCATTTGGACTAGATTGTTTATAACATTCCCAAACTATCGCAGCCTATTTATAACATGAAATTATCGCTGCCCTAAGTCGTTTCTGTAGAGTTGTCTATCAGTGTGGGTCGGTGGTCTCATCGTTTTCACCTCGAAAGTTTACGTATCTATTGCTTTAATATGAATCCTAATTATTTTATGCTTATTATTATGTGTTATGTTTATTTAGCTTTTTTTATGCAACTAAAGCCAGCATTTTCCATCTTTCTTAAACATTCTCTATTTTTAAACGCCATTATTCGTATAACAGCGATCAAATAACTTCCAATAAGAAAATAATGGTCGTTCTATCGTAGATAACTGAATAATTTAAGTTGTAAAAATAGAAGAAACATCAAAATGTAGAATCTTTATGTACAAAAACTTTTAGTTTATAAAGCGTGTAGTAGAATGAATCGTATAATAGAACATTAACTTATTTAAATGTTTCTTTTATAACCCTTTTACGTGTTTCTAACTAATAACTTGTTTGCTTAAATATTTTAAACTTGGACTACGTTATAATGGATCACGTTTTTACATTGATGTGCTTTCTTTTTAAACATTTATGCAAAGGTAGACCTTAAATATCAACTGTTTACAATCAGTGTGTTCCTGAACAATTAGATGATTTATTTCTCAAACCTCGATTATAATATAGTGTTTTTAATAAAGATTTCTTTTTGTTGGAACTTTTATTACTATAAATGCGGCGTTTGGTTGTTGGTTAATAACTTTGTTATTGTTTAAATTATAATTAAAATTAATCCAATTAATATAATTTTTCTTGTAGAGAATAATTTTTTTTTGGTTCTAGTTTGAAATATTATCATTATTTTTATAGTTATCAAGGTTATTAAACAAATTTAAAAAATAAGGAGGTTTACTTAAAATTTTTATTTTGTTTATGTCGGTTGTAGTTTATGAAGGTAGTGTTAATATATTGTCAAGTTGACGGTGTTAATTTTGTAATATAAATTTTTACGTTCTACAACTGTCTTTAAAAACTGTTCGTGAATTAATTGTGTTTTCTGCTTATTAAAATACAATGATTCTATAAAAAGCGTTTTTGTTTGTAACTGCAATAATGCAAGATGTATTCATTAAAATAAAATTTGTGTAATTTTATCAAGGAATGATCAACCAGTTCTGAATGTTTTTGGTTTTTTTTTGACGTATATTATATAGATGTTGATATAATCGTTTTTTTAGATATTGGGAAGTTTCCCCTAGGTATGAAGAATTACAATAAAAAAAATTTACTTTATATATTACGTTACTTAATATTAATGATTTGTCATTTTTATGTTTTAATGTTTTACATCTACTCTGAATAGGATTAGTAATAAAAAATTCAGGGTAACTATTGTTTTTTAAAATGGTTTTAACAAGTTTAACATTTTTTTTTGTGAAAGTGTTTATTTGATAGTAAAATAGCTCTGTCTATTAAAGAGTTAACGACCGAGCGTTTATATTGTATTGGTTGATACGACAGATAATTTTGATATCGTCCAGACTAGGTTGGTCTTTGATACCAATTTGTTATTAGTATACTATTGTTTAAATGCATAGTGATATCTAGAAAGTTTATAAAATTATATGATGGACCTTCACATGTAAATTTTACTTTGTTTACAATGAATTGAACTTCTGAATGGTGTTATTAATTTTATTAATAGGAATCAATAAGAGAATATCATCTACATATCTTTTGTAGATTGGAATATTGAAAGTTAATGAGTTGGTAATTTTAGTTCTATTAATCTACTTATCTGATATAATGGGACTCAGAGTACTTCCAATTGGGCGTCCAAAAATTTATGAGTATATTAAATTTGAGTACATAACTACAAAAGGTTCAAAATGCATTTAATTACATTAATAGTTACATATCTTAGAATATTTGGATTTAATTTATAAAAGTCGATATTAATGTAGCAACTTCTATTGGAGTGTTTGTATATAGGGAAACTACATTAAAGATTAGTTTATGATTAATAAAATGATTTTTTTCTGAAATCGGCATGAAAGTTGGTAAACGCGTACCAATTTGAGTCACGATAGTTTGATTTTAATGTCTAGGCGTAAAGGGAAAGCTTTCATGCCTAGTCATTTTTACTTTCCAAATTAGGTAGGTTGATGTTTTTATAGAATAAAATAATAATAGACAGTTTTGTCAAAAACTGTATTTTTTAACAACGAAGTACTTAGGTTTAAAAACATTGCTTGATATTAACTGTAATTGTTGAATTTTTAACATTTGAGATAATTATTCCAGGTAATGCAGAATTTTTTAATGAAGAAACGACAGCAATATTTTTCTCGGAATTTTTCTCGACTCTTCTGAAAAGAACAACTCGTGAATATTAAGATTATTAGGTACTGATATTCCTTCCTGAATGATACTAGCGATTACACGTTTATCTTCTAACGATTCGGCTACATAACCTTCTGCTACACTCATAGAACTCCATGCACCATGCCTTTTCAGATCTATTATATCGCCACCAGCGTCTACTGATAAAGTTGCCGCTGTACGACGTAAACAGTGTCCTGTATACTCCCTGCAACTAGGCAAACCAAGAAAAGTCTCTACTTTGGAAGGTATTTTTCCAGTGGTATGAATCCCCACATGCACGCTGCACTTTCCGTTTTTATAATTCACAAATAAACGTCTATGTGGTGTATGCGGAGGGCGTAGTGCTATATAGTTTCGGTACAAGCCGATGTTGATTTGCTGCTTTCCCTTTCCATCAACTATCATGAAGCGCCTTGCTTTATTAGTTTTTGAATCGACAATTTTTACAATTAAAGCAATATCCTTATCTTCTATGTTATCAAGTATCATTTTTGTTAACTCGTCACAGCGACATGCACCAGCTAAACCAATAATTAATACAACCTAAAACGTATGACATCAATTGAAACACTTTTAATTATGATCGCTTACTTTCATCATTAAAAATTCATCATCAGGAGCTTTTCGAAGAAATTCTTCTACTTCGCTTCTTGTAAACACTCTGTACTGTTTTGCTTGGTATCCTGTCGATTTTATTTTAAGATACGCTTTCAATTTTGGAAAATTACGTACGTTTAAGTTTTCTTTTACCAAAAGCATCACTTTTAGCATTGAGTAAGTACTCCTAAGAGTTGATGATTTGCATATCTGACTGCCTTCCGCAATGTATACCAGAAGAACGTCTTCAGTAACTTGTTTAACTTTTTTTCTGCTGCACCACTTCTTAAACGTTTCATATTCTTTCTCATGCCTCTGCCAGTAACTCCGCCACAGCAGCCGTTGCAGCTTCCGTTATATTCATTTTAACATCCACTTTACAATCAAAATCAGTTGGGAACATCGTTATTTATTGAAAATTCGCACAAAGGAAAGGAAAGGAAACACCAAACCGCAAAAATGTTTTCACTAATTTTTTGTTTTATTTACTTATCGTTAAGACAACACGCTTTTAATTGTTGATATACATTTGTCAAAGCTCTCTGATTAATTCAACTCTATTTTTAAAATATTTAAAACTTTATAATGTTGAAATCAGAAAAAAATAAGGAATTTAATAAGCTAACTTTCGCTTATGATAAAATGCAGTGAGAAAAAAAAATTTTTGAATAGTGCGTATAATTAATGTTAAAATTATCTATTAAAAACCTCCTTAACATTTTACTGTATTTTTGATCGATTGAAAATTTTAATGATTTTCAGTTTAACTCAAATAAATTGGAGACTTGGCAACAATGGTCAATTTTCATGCCGGTTCTAAATCTTCAAGTAATTCTGCCCAACTCTGTCATTCCAACCAGCTTTGTATCTCTCATAATAACAAAGTTACCCATGCAACGTAATGAGATATTTGCAACCATGTATAATGGGTTTAAAATTTCCGAATTTTTTTGCATTTTTCGACGTTTTAAGGCCTAAACAACACGTAAAACAAATTAAAAAGAATTTCGTGTGTGTCCTTGTGTGAGTGTGTGAGTGTATGTGTGTGTGAGTGTGTGAGTGTGTGAGTGTGTGAGTGTGTGAGTGTGTGAGTGTGTGAGTGTGTGAGTGTGTGAGTGTGTGAGTGTGTGAGTGTGTGAGTGTGTGAGTGTGTGAGTGTGTGAGTGTGTGAGTGTGTGAGTGTGTGAGTGTGTGAGTGTGTGAGTGTGTGAGTGTGTGTGTGTGAGTGTGAGTGTGTGAGTGTGAGTGTGTGAGTGTGTGAGTGTGTGAGTGTGTGAGTGTGTGTGTGAGTGTGTGAGTGTGTGAGTGTGTGAGTGTGATGTGTGTGTGTGTGTGTGTGTGTGTGTGTGTGTGTGTGAGTATGTGAGTGTGTGAGTGTGTAGTGTGTGAGTGTGTGAGTGTGTGAGTGTGTGAGTGTGTGTGTGAGTGTGTGAGTATATTAGAATTTCGGAAAATTAGATTACTCATCCAATATTTTAGTAATGGAACGTGAAGTGAAGCCATTTTTTGGTTAAACATTTTTTCCTGTTATTCTGAGTATAACAGAAATTCATATATTGCTAATAAAGCTACGCCACTGGTAGGGGTTGAAATTAAATTGCAAATACATTAAAATATCTTGTGTCAATATAACAAAAAGATAGATTTGAGTTCAGAATCAGTAATCGATTAAAATCTAAAGCTATAGCATTTTGAACTAGGTAAAAATTTGTATTTACATCAAAAATAAAATCCTATTCAGAAATTCTAAATGACAACGAACTGCCGCCGCTTAAATCATGACCTAAGTAGTTTAAAAGTTAAAAAGGAGGCAGCATTTGTCAATAAAGTTAATATTGAAATTAATGAAAATTGTCGAAGAATTTAAACAGCGTTTGAAAGACTGTTTGGGTTAATAAAAAACACATGTTATTGCATTGTAGATAACTTGTACGTCTATTTTATTTTTATAAAAACAAACAGGTTTCCTCTAGTGGGATTTGAACCCACGATCTGTTCTTTGCTAGAGAGCTGCGTTACCAACTATTATTTTAATTTTTAATTTACATATAGTTTGTATTATTATCAGTGAATCAATTTTGATCGGGTAAAAACCATGTTCATTTATATTAGGATGCCTGAAAATTGAATTTCTTTGTCCTCATTAAAGGTAACGCGACTTAAATCTATTAATGATTATATATTATTGTTAAAAGTGCGTAAATGTCATATAACGAAACTGACCAAATAATGAATAACATTCTGTTAAAGTATTCAATTGAAACGAGTGATATTTAACATGTGTGCTGAATTTAGTACCTTGTAAAAGGAATAATAGTAGACATGGTATATTAATAACTATAAGTTTCACCCAATAAATGTTCGAAGGACTCATTTCTTATTTCACAGTTAGTTTGATATGACTGAAAATTCAACAAAATTTGAGCAATTTGTGTGACTGTTAAATGAAATCGGACAGCATTGGAATTTAAACGGTGACACTGAAACCTGCTTAGATTCTTCCATACAGCAGCAAGGAACACTGGTACATAAATTGGTAATTAAAAAATTATGTGTGCATTAATTACCGGAAAGGAAAGAATTTGTTTAGCCAGGAATCGATTAAGTTTCAAGAAGATTAGAACATTATTATACAGCACTTTGTCGTGGGAATACAGTACGACTGTGTAAAATGTGTGTAATCAAGAAGGGGTACCTAATATTGGACTATATATTGTCAATTAAGCAAGAGATTATGTATTCATTATATAATTTTGAGATAAGTGACTGATTACGCACTGAGATTAAATTTAAATTAGGAATACATTATAAACTGTTTATTTGATTAAGTGAATTAATTCAGTGTCGGAACTTAATCATTGAATGATTAACCATACAACTTTAAGGGTTACATGCAGGGCTATTAAGATTTATTTAAGAAATATGAGTTTAACCTTGTGATAATTAATTTGATTTTATACAAACAAAATAAATACCACTAATACAATAAATAATCGTATGGTCCGACTTAGTTAATAATTCAATCATTTAAGACTGATTAATAATTCCAGCTTTATGTGAATTAATTGTGGCGTTGATATCCTAAAATGATGGGCCGTTAAGAGACAAAACTAAATTAAAATTTTTACTACCCATTATAAATTCATTGTTTATTAGAGTGATCAATAAGTAAAGCTAATAACAAAATTAGTTGAAAAAAAAGTGTTTAGCACAATAGTTTGGTAAAGAATTATTAATTACACATTGATTCAGATACCATGATGAATTCAAATTCCAAGTGGATTATGATGTATACGTAGGTCAGTGATAGGTGAAATAAAGTTGAAAGGTTAAACAGAACATTATATAACAGATGGTGGCTATATAATATTATTACATCGGAGGATTTTAGAAACAAATTGAGTAGCTGATTTCATTTACAGTTAACATATTATTAATAAATTTAATCTTTATATTAATATTAAATATTTATAACCTTTAGCAGAGTTCACTATTGAATTTATATTTAAACGGGTTTACATACAGTGCGATTGAAAAACTCACAATTTAAATTAAAGACATCTTACCGAAGTGGACATAGTATCTATTAACATTGGTACATGCTTATATCAATAACAGATATTGGAAATAAATTTTGAGGTTCTTAAAAGTAAAGCAGATTTAATACACTTTTTCTGTTACTTGTGAAGATTATGAAGGTAACATTACAACTTTGCACCGGATGTGTGGCCTGTGAGTCATAACAGTTTGTTTCCCAACTTATCGGTATAGATTTGCTGTTTTATTACAATTTGGTGCCCTAGCTGTAGGACTTATTTCATTACGAATGAGTATGTATAGTATAAAAAGTGTATCGTTCTATCAAAAATTTTCCGCTGCTTTTAAATATCTACAATTGTTAAAAACTGTGATATATATAGTGTATTGAATATCGAGTTAACAGGTTTCTCAATTTTTGCGAATATGGGTCTAGATTATATTACTGGTTTACGCATTAATCGATCGATCTGAAATACATGTTGAAAATATTCAGTTATAGTGGGTGTAGCATAAGTTATGAGCACATAAAGTATACATATAGAGATATGGACAAAATGGATAAAGCACCCTGTCCCTCAGTTGTAATGGTATTAACACCCACTGCATGAACTCATCTAAGGAAGTCTTACCTTCAACTCACGTATGTACATCCAGGAATGACACGCTCTGTACAAAATATAACACCAATCTTTAAAACCGAATTCACAAATGACATCAACTAAATGACCACAATAGTACATTTAAATTTAAATTTGATAAGGGGCTGTTATAAAGTTTAAATAGTAGGGTCATTCTACTACAGAAATGACGTTTTAAACATCAAAACATCGGTATGAAGCAGCACATTTAAAAATATTACTTTAATTTTTCAACCTCTCATGATTTGCTTTATATAATGTCAGACTGAAGGCCTGAACATATTTAAGTTGAAACCTATACAATTTTTTTAATTATAGGTTTATGAGGAAGATTTGGTAACTTTATTTTAGCAAACTATAAACGGATATACTATAAAATGAGAAACTCTGTAGCTATTAGCTCACAAAAATTTTCTTATCAGCTTTGTAAACAATTCTTTTCCTTGTGAAATAAAAATTTTTGGTAACGTAATCTTTAGCAAATTATGTACAAACTTTCCAAATGGTGGTAATAATACTGACAGTGTCATACGAGTGTCACGCTATATATTTTGAGATGCCACAAAACTGGAGAAGTTAGAGCTGGCAACACTGCATTTTTGAATACCACCATCCTTAAGTAGTAAGCTCTGACTGTCGCTGCTGTAATAGAGCAATTGTGGTACATACGATTTGGTTGCGAAACATGGAATAGTCAAGAGAACATGTGCGCACAATAATCTACGACGAATTTAAAGTCGGTTTACGTGAACAATACAAGTCTTGAACGATTGCAGCTCGCATTTGCTGATGAAAGTCCTTCACGCGCAACTGTGTTTCGCTGGTATAGCGAATTTAAAAGAGGACGGATATCGCTTATGTGTGCTAGTAGGCCCTATTCTTCAGTTACCGCTGGAACCATTGAGAGAGTGAGACGTATGATCATCGAAGATCCAAGATGCACCTATTAAGCGATTGAGACAACTCTTTGTGTTGGACCCGCAACAGTAAATTCAATTATACATGATCATCTTCGGATGAAAAAAAAAGTTGCTCGTTGTGTGCCACACACGCTTAATGATTTCCAAAAGACAGATCGAGTAAGAATTGCTCGTGAAATGTTAGAAATGCTAAATAATGATGGACACCGTATACTATCTAAAATAGTAACGATATTCGTACCCGCCAGGAGAGCCGTGTGTGGATCCACGAAAATGCACTAACATCATCAATGGCCAAAAAGCAAAGGGCTGTCAAATCAACGTACAGGTAATATTCGCGGGTTAATGTTGCATCACAACAATGAATCGTCACACAGTGAACAGCAGACAGTTGAATTTTTACGTGAAAATAATATAAAAATCATTGAACATCGACCCCATTCGCCTGATTTGGCCATGTGTGATTCCTGGTTGTTATTTAACCTAAAGAAACATTTACGTGGTCGATGTTTCACGACAGAGGATGAGATAGAAAAAGCAATTCATCAATTTTTTGAGAGCATTCTGAAAGATAACTGGCTTCAAGCTTTGACGTTTGGAAGCTTTGGTTACAAAAGTGCATTGATACAGGAGTTGGTTATTTTGAACACAATTAAAATCATTGTCGCAAAAATACTTATAGTTTCCTTGTATCTCAAAATATATAGCGGACCCTCCTATTGAATTATCTTAATTAAGGTATTATAAGTTTTTTTTTGCTTTGGTATGTGTGAATCCTTGCGAAATTGCAGGCTCACATTCCATTAATATAAGTAATTTGATCGTTATCTCATTAAATTTCGAATTTACATCAGTTCTACATACATCAAGACAAAATTTACATCGATAGAGGCCTGTATCTCGATAGCGCAGTTGGTTAGCGCGGTACTCTAGCAAAGTAGGTTCAAATCCTACTCGAGGTAAACTTTCTGTTTATGCATTTAATAATGTTAGTAATAATTTTTAATTGCCTTAATTAAGGTTTTACATGGAAACTAAAAATAGTTAATGGTTTTTGCATATTAACAATTCGTTTTACCGCAAAATGGAAGTTTACAAGTTGGAATTAATGTAAACGATAACCAAGTTATCGTAACTATAATTACATAGATTTCGCGTTGTATTTTTAAGAATAAATACTTATTGAGCGGTTTGACTCAAATATAGCAGACTGCTCAAATTCAAAATTAATTGGTATGATTCCTTTTTCAGTACGTTTCTCTACTGCGTCCCCCTATCACTGACAGCACAGCACCTGGAGCTGAGATTATTGATAAGGTTGAGTGGAAGCAGGTACGTTTTCTTGATTGTTTTATTATGTTTACTTTTAGTTTCAAATTCTATTAAAGAAATCATTAACAACGTAACTTGATAATGATTAAGTGACACTGAAAGACTTAAATTAAATTAAATTTATTGTGAATAACGATTGTTAAAGGTATTTGACATTTTATGGAGTGATCCTCAACCAGGAGATGGATGCATTCCAAACGGTCTCAGAGGAGCGGGAACATACTTTGGACCAGATGTAACAAAAAAATTTCTGAAACGAAACAAAATGATGTACCTAATTCGTTCGCATGAATGTAAACCTGAAGGATATGAAATTAACCACAACAATAAAGTAAGTATGTATCAAGCAACAAACATCAGAATTCCTTACGTATTATTATTGAAAGTTTGCAGAATCCTTTACACATGTTCAAAATGCTTCGTTTACAGTTTTGTTTGGCTTAAAAGCTTTTATAAAAATATTAAGGGCATAAAAGAGAAAAGTAGAAAGACATTATTATTTTTAGGTTATAACCGTATTTTCTGCGTCAAATTATTACGAACTTGGTTCAAATAAAGGTGCATATCTGAAATTAGTGGGACCACAACTTGATACTCATTTTGTACAATATACGGCAGCTACAGGTAAAACAAAACGACTTACTTTTCGTCAAAAAATTGGTCTTGTTGAATCGTCGGCAATCAGAGAATTAAGGGGACATATTATGTCAAATCGAGAACGTCTTCAGCAAGAATTTCAGAATGCTGATCCTGATTTAACCGGTAAGTTTTTATTCTTTTATTTCAAGTACTGTAATACGTCTAACATTTGCCAGTCATTGTATAGACAAACTCAAGATAAATGATGTGGCAAATAAAACGCATTGAAAAGCTTTTCTGTTCCGTGTGGTTTTATTAACGTCTGCTTTCTTTGAATACAGAGGCAGCAACCCTTGTTAGTTTAACTTAGTCCTATTCAACTTTTATGCTATTGTAACAATTCAAATGTTTGCGTTTATTTTCATTAATTTACACGCATCGCTAAAGCTATACATACTTGTAATTCTTTACACACATTATAAGTGAACCGTACTATTCTACTGTACTTAAGTGAACCTTAATGAATTCTTTGAAATAAATAAAGACTTTACTATAATCCGAAATTTAAAGAAGTACTATCAAAAAGGTCAAAATTTGAACAAGACTATTTAAATTTCAGATGGAATGCATAAAAGTAACGCTTTAATTATTTATATTTTAGATTGTCAATATGAATACTTCTTCATAATGCGAATATTCAGGTAAAACCATGCTTAAAAATGAATATTTAGCTTTATGAGTTTTCCAATACCTTAAAAGTAAAACTTATTTGCACATAACGTGATTTACAGGGGACGATATACAGTATGTATTAGCCAAATGGAATAAACTCGGTAATAAATGAATGGGGGCGTGTTCGAAAAAACGCTCGGACACGTCGATTGGTATTTTGAGTTGCACATGCTTTTCAATAAAATCGTTTTATACGGGGTGTGTCATATAACACTGCTCTATACCAACTTTCTTATTTTAAATGCAACACCCTGTATATTATTCAGTATATTCCTTGTACAATTAATTAATTAACACTAATTATCATTAACAAAAGAAAATTATTTGATAACAGAAATTGACTACAACACACAGAAAAACTAATAAGCAATACTGTTTATTTCTTGATAATATAAAAAAAAAAAAACATTATTTTCAATGTAGAAGATATTCAAAATGATCGCCGCGAACGTTTTGGGAACATTTTAATCTTAAATAGAAATTTCATCCAACGTTACTCGACATCTCAGGCGTGACCGATCTAATCGCAAGCGTTATTCCCCTCAGCTAAGTCGAGGGATCGTGCTGGGTATTCCATCAATTTCCTCGTCTCCCTATCCATCGATTTGGAATTATTCGGTTGAGGCACTGCCGGACATTTATTTGGTAATACTCTATCTTGCTAAAACCATGTCATATTCACTGGAACTTGTGGGTTTGCTGTCAAAGTTGGTACGACATTATTTTGGTGCGGTGTTAACTAATTATCGCCATACAAATTGCTATCAATAAAAAAGGGACCTATTATATGATCTCCAACAATTCCTGTCCAAACATTAACCTTTTCAGGGTATTGCGTATGTTCTTCTCTCATCCAGTGAGGATTTTTCCTAAACCAATAGCGCCAATTTTGATGATTAGCATGACCGTGAAGTGTAAAGGGGCACACATTAGAAAACAAAACATATTCTAATTGGATCACATCGTTATTTAGCATTTGCTCACAGAAATACGTTCTCCTAGCAAAATCGCCTTCCATGAGCTCTTGAGTTAGTACTATTGTTCGAATAATGAATGGCTAACATCGCACATTAGGGCTGCATTTCGGCTAGAATTATGTGGGTTTTCCTCAAACTCAAGCATAATATCCAATTTGGTGCCATCACTTATTGCATTGGCAGCTGCTTTTTTTGTCTCCCTTACATGTCCAAGCTCTCAAAACTGCCTTCCTATTTTACTAATTATCTCTTGGGATATAGACAGCAAATTTGGACATTTTTCATGAATAAAACGAGTGACTTCCATTTGTGTCCGTGTGTTATCTCCATAACCAACCATCTGTAGAATTGTTATTTTGTGCATTTCGGTTAAATGAACCATGTTTATTTGATATGTAGTTAACGAAATTCAAACGACTATATTACTGACAACTACTCTCATGCTGGCAGACAACAATTTGCTAAGACCAGGCGTTTTAAAGAAAAGTAAACAAAACTATAACTTTTTTAATTTCATATCAGTAAAAAGGAACGCTGAAATTAATTTTCCTTACTTTCTCATCAAGACCTAAATCGGAAATAAGTATTGAATGTGTTGTAGAGAATTTCTGTAATCAAACAATTTTCTTTTGTTAATGTAATAAATCTCAAAACACTTAATGTTGCCTAAACAGATGGGTATAGAACGTTGTGTATGGAATGTCTAGAATTTTCTGAAGAATGTAAAAAATGAATAGTTTGCTGGGTGTTGCATTTAAAATAAGAAAGTTGGTATTGGCCACTGTTATACGACACACCCTGTATAACTAAAAATACCAATCAACGTGTACGAGCGTTTTTTCGAACACGTCCCCATTTATTTATTATCGAATTTATTCCATACACTCAGTACGCTTAAACAAATTATACAGGCACTTGTAAATAATGCTTACAATGTAATAATAATGTTCCTACGTGCAGAAGATTAGGCCAAAAAAAAATTTCATCAACGTTTACAGCCGATTCCTCATTGTTACTCAAATAATTAACCGAGGGCTTAATATACCATTATTTCTAAAAAGCTAGCGGTATATTACGACACAAATTTACAATATAAATATTATAAAACGTCAACATAACAGGACAGCGTGAGGGGTGTGCTACTAACCAACGTAATTAGGAATATTTCTGTTAACCATAAGTATAAAAATAGTACACATACGAACCTCATTTAAATATTATAAAGCGTAAACATTGAGCACATAACATTGTGAATTATTTATTTCCAGATAAAATACAGTTATAGGGTCAGGCTAAGTCTATAAGACTTAACATCTAAATAATTGTATGAAATCTTGGATTAAAAAAAAATAGAAATCAAAACTTACTAATGATAACGCAACTTTAAGTAGTAAAAACAAATAACACCAATTAAACTATCTGTTGTAGAACACACGATCTTCCAACCTACAAAGTGGGAATTTAAAGAAATAAAATGGTTATAATAATCATAATTTTTT
This sequence comes from Vesta saturnalis, assembly GCA_036346205.1. Taxonomy (NCBI): domain Eukaryota; kingdom Metazoa; phylum Arthropoda; class Insecta; order Coleoptera; family Lampyridae; genus Vesta; species Vesta saturnalis. The sequence continues at coordinate 3,111,496 of JARFJB010002472.1, read as the reverse complement.
TAGGATGGCTGTACAGCTTCTTTCTTATCTTCTAAATTACATACATATGTAGGTATAGAAGTTATGTAATTGACTTTTTTTACCAAAGGTAAATCGACTAATTAACTCATTATACAGCGTTTGGCAAAGATTCTCCAAAATCGGCCATGATGTTCGCGTGTGTGTGGGTGGGAGGGAGGGTGGGTGGGTGTGTGCGTGCGTGTGGGTGCGTGGGTGTATGTGTGTGTGTGTGTGTATTTGGACGTGTGCGTATGTGTGCGTGCGTGCGCGTGCGTGTGCGTAAGCGTGTGAGTGTGCGTATGTGTGCTTGGGCTTGGGCGTGAGAGTGGACAAGGGCGTTCGCGAAAACACGCAAACACATGCAAATATACGCAAACACGCAAACACACGCAAACACACGCAAGCACACTCAAGCACACGCAAACACACGCAAGCACACTCAAGCACACGCAAAGACACGCAAACACATGCAAACACACGCAAACACACGCAAACACACGCAAACACACGCAAACACACGCAAACACACGCAAACACACGCAAACACACGCAAGCAGACGCAAAGACACGCAAACACATGCAAACACACGCAAACACTCGCAATCGCAAGAAAACGCATGAAAACACACACAGATACACGCAAACACACGCAAACACACGCAAACACACGCAAACACATGCAAACACACGCAAACACTCGCAATCGCAAGAAAACGCATGAAAACACACGCAAACACATGCAAACACACGCTCACACGCACTTACGCACGCGTACATGAAGACACGCACATACATACAAGCACACACACGCACAGGTATACCCACGACCACGACCAAAATCACATGCATGCGCACAGGCACACGCGCACGAACCCGCACACGCAGGCGCAGATGGAGACACAGACGCAAACGCAGCCGCAGACGCAGACAGAGACCCAGACGTAGATGCAAGCACAGACGCAGACGCAATCGCAAACGCAGACGCAGTTGCAGACACAGACGTGGATACGTACACTCACATACAGCAAGCCCCATTTTTTTGTAATCGGCTTATTTATTAAGACAGTTTTTCATTTTATAATAATGCAATAACTGTCCCAACCTTTATGACCCATTCACTTATTTAAGTGAAAGTAGAGGAATGTGGTTGATTAACTTCAGGTCTGAATTAAAACACCTCCTCAAACCAGGCCAGAACATTCCATTATAGCATGCGATAATATTATGTAAACACTAAATTATAAACTTTACTGTGTTGTAAACTTCCTTCTCCAGGATCGATACAATTTCTTCAAACTAATAGTGCGTGTCAATTAATAAGATAGATAAAGTTTTAATGTAATAATTTCCTTTCTTTTTGGAAATCTGTCATCTGCAGTTTTCATTGGTTTGCTTAAAGATCATATTCTACAAATCACCCTTAGGCGACTCACTATTTTTAAGTATATATGCAAATTAGAGATAACGTTAATAATTTTGTGGTATTGCAATTATATAACTTGGATTTACTGACTGATTTACTAACTCTGTGCGCTGCTTCTGCGACGTTTTTTTATTTGCGCAGTAGCATTCTATGTTACACCGGTTGTGCTTGGTATAATTGAATTGAATATGTGTAGTATTTGGAAATATCGAGCGGGATATTGTTGAATTTTGTTTAAATTCGTATTTTACATTTAAGATTGGTTTATACGATCGGTGAGAGTTCAGTGAATAAATGACATTATGTTAATTGTCTGGTGTGCTGATATTTAAATTGTTGCTAAGGTCAATTTGTGCACTGAATAACTCCTTACCGAATATATACTTTTGAAGTTTGATTGTTGGGGATAACATTGTAAAACAACGGCAAGTTTCCAATTCTGAACAGATCTTTAGCGTCGTTGACTGTATTGAAGTTTCCTTTTCAGGCAACCTTGAAAAATCCTTTTGCGACTCGATAAGTAGATAAATAAGTAGATAAATTAAAAATACTCAGAAGGGTTAACTTTGTCTGTCGGAAACATTATTTATATTTTGACAACGTGCCGTCGTCCGATACTAAGTACACTTTGTAATATTTAATTGTGATTAATATAAATATATTTATTCAAAAGTATTTGCGGAAAAATTACTTCAGGTTAACATAATAACGATACGTCTGTGATAGGTATGTGTATGGGACATATATCTTACATATATTTATGTCAACGTGATTGAATTTTATGTGGTTTATGGAAATTTAAATAAAACAAGATTATTCTGGGAACTGGTGTTCATTATTTTGTTTCTTTCTTCTCCCTGGTTCAAGCTTTACCGGGCCTCTCTAATTGAATCATAATTCGCTGTTTTAAAAGCCTCTGGCGCTTAAACTTCACTTACTCTCTTCATCTCGTTTACTACCAATATTTCTTTGGATGTTCTCTAGCTAATCAAATATATCTACAGTTTATCAACACTTTAGAACCACCCACGCCAATAAAGTGCTCTGCGGTTATTTGACCGTTAGACTCTCTCTCTCAGCCGCGGTCACTCAATTCTCCTTTTTTCTGTTACGTGGTAGGTTAGACAACATACATGAAGCTACACTAACTCATCATACATAAAATTATCTACTTTCGTTAATACAGGAAAACGTACAGAAAAATTATATACTGTAACTTTTTCTTCTTTAGCTTTTATTAATTTTGGTTAACTAAAAATATTGTTTGTTGTGCAAAGTAAATTCAGACATTTCCCATTTTTGAGGAACAGCTGAGGTGCATTTTTAATAGACAATTTTTATATGATGATACGCACAAATGTAAATGTAAAAATGCATTTTCCTGATTATATATTTTCGTATCTTACAACGTAATTTATTATATCTAAAGTTGTTTAATAGGATCAATTTCAATCATTTCTGTTGTTCCTATTATTTTAATCGTGACTTTTAATATAATTTTTAAAAAAGCTTCCTCCCATTTATGCATGTGATTATATTCTAATTTACAGGAAATAATTTAATAATTTAACAGAAACCTGAAAAAAAAGCTTACATATATAACAAAGGAAGATAAAACCAACGAACGTGTCTACTAATACTTAGGTCTTGTAAACTCTATGCTCTTCACTCCTAACTACACTATGAAATAAAGTGCTGTGATAGCATACCCTTCACGCGAGTTCTTACTTCAAAGGCTTAATTAATAGTTTTTGCTTTAACAAGAAAGGAAAATACGTAGTTGCAAAACTTTGTGTATTACTAAGTAATATATAAGTATTACTAGAGCTTATAGTTATTTCTTACCTGCAAGTAGTGCTATTGGTTTGTATTAAACCTCTTTCTAAAGAGTCTAGAAGTGTATCTTTTTAACAAAATTTAATAGCACTATCGTTTTCATCTTTTGTTCGAAAACGCTAATGTAATATTCAAATGAAAATTCTTAGATTGAGCTACGAATGAGCACAAGAAAGAATAAACAATAATACTGTGGATGTAAACAGCGAAACTAACACCAATCACATGGAATTGCCTAAAACTAATCAGTAGAAAACTTATTGAGATACTTTATTTAATACTTACACTTCTTAGGTTACAAGTATTAAAATTTGATTGCATTGGAAATGCGCGTCTTTTGATTATTCATCTCTCACACATAAATAGTAGACATGTTAAAGCGCGATTTGCTACACTTAATCAGCAATTAAAAACAGTTGTTTAGGGGTGTGTGTGTGTGTGTGACGTGTGGTGTGTGTGTGTGTGTGTGTGTGTGTGTGGTGTGTGGTGTGTGGTGTGTGGTGTGTGTGTGTGGTGTGTGGTGTGTGGTGTGTGTGTGTGGTGTGTGGTGTGTGGTGTGTGGTGTGTGGTGTGTGGTGTGTGGTGTGTGGTGTGTGGTGTGTGGTGTGTGGTGTGTGGTGTGTGGTGTGTGTGTGTGGTGTGTGGTGTGTGGTGTGTGGTGTGGGCGTCGGTTGGGGTGTCTGTGTGGGTATGAGTGTAGGCGTGAGTGTGGATGTGGATATGGGTGAGGGTGAGGGTGTGCGTGTGGGTATGGATGTAGATGTGGGTCTCGGTATCAGTGTGGTTGTCGGTGTGGGTGTGGGTATGGATGTGAATGTGGTTGTGATTGCGCGTGTGGGTGTGGGTGCGGATGTGGTGTGGGTATAGTTTGGGTGGTTGTGGGTATGGGTGTGATTGTGGGTCTGGGTGTGAGTGTGGGTCTGAGTGTGGGTGAGGGTGTGAGTGTGGATGGGGTACAGGTAGGTATGCGGCTGCGGTTGTGCGGGTGTGGGTGTTCGTACTTGTGTGCCGCTGCGTGTTTTCTGTGTAATAGATTTTAGTAGAAAGGCATAAAAAATAATTAAATCAAAAATGTGTAAAGTGCGTATTATTGGAAATAAAGTTCCGCATGCGATATGTGTATTAACTGCTTATGATTCATTGTAAGTGTACGATATTATAATATGCTCTTTCTATCTTTTAATTTTATCATGTACCAAAAAATACACCAAGTATAACAAAATTGAAGTGATGTTCTAGTTTTAGTTAGTACAAATAGGTTATGAAAGCTTTAACATTAAAGATGTATTGCTTTGAGATCAAACCTTCTTTATTTGTTATTTGTTTGTATTCATTATAAAACTATTATGTAAAATGTACTATATTTTGTGTATACACATTACATTGTCTGAAATTACACTAAAGAGCCTGATTACATTCCTGAACAAAAAGTTATTTTTTATTTTATGCAGTGTTCAGCAAGGTGGATATGCAAAAGAAATTGGACAATATTATCAGGACCGTGCCTTGAACTTAGGCCACCTGTGTTCAAAATCTATCGTGCTGCCCGTGTTAAGGAGTTTAATAGAAAAATATTTTAATATTAGTAAATATAATAACAAACCAATTTCTAGAAATTAAATGGTTAACTAACAGTTAAATGAACATTGACCTAAAGAAGGACAATAAGTGTTTATCTTAATCAGGAATACGATTTATAAAAGTTTCACACACCAAGCTTTAATTGCAGAAAACTTTATTATTATTTAATGCATCCAGCATCCAGAACTCAATAGATATCGTTGTCATGTCAATTAAACGTTTTTGAAGCATTGTAGTCGTAAGGTGGTTCTTGTTCAAGCAACTGAAATAGAAATCGTTCTTAGTGCAATTAGTATATTGTAGGAAAATTAATTTTTAAGTCATTTTGTACCAAATAACATAAAACTTTAAAAGGGATCACTGTTTTTTCAAAACTACAACTGAAAAGGTGTATATTTCTTCGGCTAGTTCCCATTCCATCGATATCTTTCTCATTCTTGTGAGTTAATATTATTACTAAGCTTCGGCAAATTTTTGTCAAATTTTTTAACTTGAGGTATATTGTATTCTTGTCAGTTAATGGTGCAATCTAAAACAGCGAAATAAAAATTCCGTTTTAAAGTATGTTTTGAGCCACTTTCTTTCTCATCTTCAAGTTCATAATCAAAATTATTAGGTGTTTTTTTAAACAACTTACTTACTACACTCAGTGGCAGAATTAACCGCCCACCCAATTATTTGTATTATTCAGAAAATCTAGTGACTCTGAAATTTGATTTCGATGTTACTTGACATGACATGACATTTGACATCCCGATGGCCGTCAGCATGTATACAGACGCCCGAATGAGCGGTTTGCTCCTTGAGTTGTAACAAACTTTTTACGTTTGTATTAAAATTTACGTATCGATATGCAATTAACGTGCATTTCGTGCAGCGTGTGTTGCATATCTAGTTGCATAGAAACATGCAATTTAATTATTTTAATTAGAGCTAGTACGCATATCGTTCGAGTTTCAGACATGTTCATATGCAAAGACCTTAGCGTCGTTTTGGTTGAATTAAGAAGGTGGATGTAGCGTCCATTCTTGCTTGTTAAATTAAAAAAAAGTGCCATATAATTGTATGTTGAGTTGTAAACAAACTATTATATTAAAGTTTGAGACGTTTGCTTTTTTCAGGCACTTTTTATTTTTTAATTTTTACTTTAATTTCATCTTTCACACGTTATATACATCTTCGAAATTAATTATTTTACCGTTAATCTAAGTTACGGTATTAGTACGATTGATCAGGAGGCAAATTTAGTCATTTGGGAATTATTATTTATTAAGTATACAAATCCAGATTTGTTTCAACTTGAAGTAATATTACGCAACAGTTTTTAAACTCTGACTCATCATATGCCGCCATTTCGTATCTACAGTGTGTCCAAGACTAAGGTATTCTTTCTTCATAAATTACACACAACGTTAATAATTATTCATTAGTTTTCTAACGTTACTAACCATAGGTTTAAATATTTCGAAATTTATATTAGCTGCATGATTCACGTTTAAATCTAAAATGATGCGAACGGTTGAAGAAACGCTCTAGGGTTAGAATAAAAGATCTTTTTCTGCAGCTCATTGTGCTTCCCTTTCATGTTTGACCCATTGTCATCTTTCTCACCACGAATATTTCTTGGATCTAAATTTAGAGATCATAAATGTTCATGAAGCTCCTGATATAGATTTTTAGATGTCAAACTAAAGATTTGTCAAAACCCTATGAAATGCTGACGAATTTCTACAATCTTTGTTTTAAAATTCAAATCAACGAAACGTACTATAACTGTTAATGATGCGTGGTGACCTTTGTCTGAGGTGCAGTGTAAAACTATTGAGTAACATTTAGCGCCTGCTAGTAAATTTAATTTATGCTTTCTAATTTAATTTTCTGGCAAAGCTAGAATCTTATTTTGAATCTTGTCACCTAATTATATAGGCATGTATTTGTTCGTTTCTTTAGTTGTTAGAATTTTATGAATGTGTTCATATATCGTTGTATCAAAATTTGATACTGTTTCATTGTTTTTAAAAAATTTCCGTTGTATTGTTCAAACAACTGATTAGCTCCTCCACCAAGAGTTAAATTTTTCCTAGCTGGAAATTGTATAGCATACACCATTCGCAGTATTACATCCCACCAGTGCTTTTTCGCGATCAAAACGTTTTTGTCCTTGATTTTCAATTGTTGTTTTGTTCTTTAAGGCAATTGCCACATTTACAAATGTTTTAAAACTATTATTGTGCATTTCGCACAGTAGAGATAAGTGTTGCCAATCATTTGTACCCAATTCCGCGACAGTATTATTTTTTGAAGTAAATAACTTGCAATAAAAGCAAAATACACAATCTTTGACATTGAATACAAAGCCACCTCCTTTCGTACCGTTTATCAAAATGCGCAAAAAAAAAGGAAAAGGCCACGTATTTCATTCCCTTCCCAAGGGAGAGGATGGGCTGATTGAGCTTTCCAAGCTCCTTCAGCCACAATCATGGATTCCCAGCATACATACGTTCATTATGTATATATGCATGGTGGAATTAAGGGTGGGTGTGGTCAGGATAGGATCAGAAAGAACGGAGTTAGGGTTCTGAAATCTTGTAACAAACCTTTTTATGTATGTTTAAATTTACGTTCATATTGGCAACTTAAGCGCATTTCGTGTAGCGTTAGTTGCATACCTTATTGGCGTAAAAAAAATGTATTTTAATATATTATTTCTATACTGCAGCGCATCCTTTCCGCGTTTTCAGTCATTTTCGGTCATTGCGCAGGGTTACTTTGATCATCCTTCATTCTTTGCTTGAACTACGTGTTTAAGTAGAAGCCATTTTCGCTTTGTTTAATTTTTTATTTAGAGTGCCATATTTATATGGCAACTCAACTTTAGTTATACTCTTACTACTTATTTTACTTTGGGTTTAACTTTATTTTAACGTTAACGTTGAAAAATGGTGCAATAGCTTTGCTAATACGAAGTGGAATTTCAATTACCAAATCTTACTTTGAACCATACAAAATCAATTCAGTTAGGATGTTTATAAAGAGATTTCTGTATATTTGGAATAACTAGCATATCAATCTGATGTTTATTTCAACTTCCATTGCGCAATAAATTTAAAGTGATGACTCGGCAGCATTTGCTTATCTGCTGAAGTTCTAGTGACACCCAAAATGTAAAGAAAATTACTCCAGGTATTTCATATTGTTAATTAACTCACATTATAGTTTAAGGCAATTAATTAAGAATCATTAGCATTAGTTTTTAAGAGATCAGCCATTATAATCAAAATTAAGCATCGTAATAAAACTCATTGTTGTCATTATTTCTTATTTGTTATTTTCATGAGTTTTTTTGTGACTTTTCTATTTTTAAGGTTTATTTGTTCCTTAAACACAAATCGGCGTCCGAGATTACATTATTTATTTTCAGGTTTGAAGCAACACCTTTTTTTTGTAAAGCGAAAATTTTTGTAAAGCGAAAATATCTTAAGCAATTCTATTTTTGTTAATAAGCAAATCAAATATTATTGAACCCGGACCTATTAAGCTACCGGTGAGCAAAGTGGCATAAAATCTTCTAGTTATCCATTATTTTCCATAGCTAATTATGGCTCTGGGCTATAAGTATTAATTATAAGTGAGTGAAATTATTTATACGACACCTGTTTAAGATTACAATATTACCACAGCATTCGTCTAAGTACCCGCACATGGTGTACATATAAGCAGTGACTATACCGCCACATGGGTATGAGGAAAACTCCTTAAAAACCTCATACAAGGTAGACGGTAGCGGGAATCGAACCCATTACCTCCCGAATGAAAAGAAAGTCGTATCACCACTATTCTACTGGTTCGGTAAAATGCGCGAATAAAAATGATCTGAGTATTTTCTGCCCTTTCTCATTTTTTGGATATGGGTATCGTTTAACTTTAATACAAACATTTTCAATCAAAAGCTGTCTCCCTGCATGTGAAAGCGTCTCAGGCCATTTACCTGGATCTTCACTTAAGAGAGTTCGTGAAACAGGTAAACGGTATGCCTGCACTATCTGTGCAGGCATCATGAATGGTATCTGATGGGACATTATGCTTAGCCTCACATACTCTTCCCTCAATACCCTCACTTACTTAAAAGGTAGCACTAGTGTCGTGACTCTCACATATTTGCAAATTGCATCCTTCTCTCTTACTTTTTCTTGTTATTTGGCCATCCTCTTCTTTCTTTTACTCTTCATTATTTTTTTTATAACCTGGAATCATCTGTTACCTCAGTATTGTAGCGTAACATCAATTTCACGGGAGATTCTTATTTTATTTAACGTAATTGATATTTACACTTAATACACATAATTATTCAACACTTAATTTGTACAATTTATATTTCACTTTTTACTACTAACAGCTAAATTTAGTTAGAGTATTTATTTCTGATGTACACGCGACTTACTATCGAAACCGACTTCCCTTTCCACCATAAAGGAGCGTCTTGATATAAGTTAACAATAGCTTTTAGAAAGATGTGGAGACTGCGAGACTAGACACTGGATAAGATACAAGATACAGGCGGCTGATTGCTGCGCCTTTGTCGGTTGATAATGATAGCGGTTAGTAATGCTTGGTGTGTGACGAATGAAGGATAAGTAATGTGCTAAAAATACACCATTTAAACTAGAAATTTATAATCGCACTTTGTACAAACCACATGCACTATTTCATTTTTTTTCTTTTACTTTTGTTGTATTTGCAACCTTGGAAACAGCTCCAGTTGTAGTGGATATATAATTGATGATGTGGCACCTGTGTTCAGTGAGCACAGTTGCCACTAGAAAGTCACGTGAAGGCCACATCCGACTTGAGGGAATTCGTTACTAGAAATATAGTATTGACAAGAGACATACTTACATAACTAGATACTGGTTTAAATTAAGCACTTTTGGTATACCCATATGATTTGGTGTTGCTAATTATTAATTCCTTTGTGTAAAATTTAATGTAAGCTTTAGATATGATTTGTAAAAACATGTTTGTGCCTAATTCATAGAAGGTTCTTTAAACTAAAAGAAGCACAATATAAAATGAAACACTTTTACACATTTTTTTTAGTAAGGACATACAAACTTACTTCGTAACAAAACCGATGAGTTTGTTATCCTATGACCTTTAGAAAATTAATGTACTAATAAATGCTTCGTTTGCAAACTTAAGTTGCCAATAGCAGTGAAAAATTATAGCAGTTGTTTGTTCACATATATTTTATTTTTGCTCATTTCAATGGAATTCCCTAACTTTAAAATTTAAAAAATAAACTTTTTGCATTTGTCAGCTTTAATACCAAGTGAAATATTGTTAGCATTCCCGGATTTCTAAAATAACACTAGAACTTTGTATGCATATCTCCCTTATTTATCTTTCATTTCTCTGCAACAAATGTCACGTATGAATGTTATCGTATTTTTGAAGACATAATTCCAGAATCCTATCTCTGTTAAACACAAAACTCTTCTTTTATTTACAAATAACTTATATATCAGAACACAAGCAAAAAATTCTCACCAATTATTTACGGTTGTAAAGTATCTGTAGAAAATATTATTTTGGGATTTTCAGACTATCGTTACGAGTAAAAGTAGATCGAGTTATCACGTATGTTTCTTTTTGTGCATGCCGCATCCCCCAATCAGATTTTATCTTCCTTTGTAGAGCTTTCAACGATATATGTTTTTGTCAGCAAAAAATGTAGGCACTTTCTGATGTGAAACGTTTTTGTTCATGTTTATCAATTTTTTTATAAAATAGATCCTTAGATTAAACGTACTAGTTGAGTTAGAAATATTACAATTACAAATTACATTATTGATTTCTATTACAACATAATATATAAAATAAGTGTGCGCATACATTATTGCAAACGATTACTTTTAGTATTACTATAACGATACTAATAGAAAACGTTCCAGTAATAGGGAATGTGAAAATCATGGAATAAAATAAATGTACTTTGAAAATAATGCGTTTCAGGAATCTATCTATTCATTCCATTAAATGCTGTAAGTAACACTATATATCCTGCGTCTTATTCTACCATCATTCTCCACTAGCACGAGATTTGTGAATGTGACAAACCTGAAACGTTACAAATGATGCGTTTTAGTTTAGTAGAAAAAAAGGTTATTTCCTACATTTAATCCATCTTTACTACTACACTGCATGAGCAGTAATCCAATATACAGGGTGTTCCTTAATGATATACGGATACTGAAGGAGTTGATTCTACATAAAAAATTAGACTTCTTTACATATAAATATATCTCCTCAAACGCACCGTTTTTGAGATACAGGGTGTCAAAGTTTAATTTTTTTTTCGTTTTTTGTCAATATCTCGAAAACAGTTCGAGATACAGCGCCAAGCTTTAACCCACTTTTTACTTGAAAATACCCTTATTTTGATTACAAAAATTCAGTGGCGTAGATTTGAGGTACATTGTGAGTTTTAATCCCCCTAACTTCTGAGCCACTGAAACAAATTAGATTTTGACTGCGTATTTGAACCGCCAATATTTTCTTCACAAAAAAGGTGCTCTTGGTAAAAAGCGCTAAAGTTAACCGTTTTTTGAGAAAAATGGTCATTTAAGAAACGAAAACTTTGTTTTTCACAATTTTGTATTAACAATTTATTAAGACTACAGTTAATACAAGAAATGTTAACAAAACCTACATTATGTAAGTATTAAACACAAAAAAAACGTTACATTAAGTGTTTGTCACGTGTTTAAGCGGAGGAAAAGGGAAAGGATTCACTACTCACCTGTAGATACTCCAGGAAACCGTGTAGCTCAAACGGTTCGGGCGGAGTGTAGAAAATTCCGGTTTTAATTATAGGCGCCAGAAGAAAATTACCGTTATCCCGACTTCTGGATAAACGAGGTATGAGGAGGTGAGCAGGGATATTAAAAGGGAAGAGATAATAAGAGATTGCTGTAGCCTAACTCAAGAAATATAATATATTAAACAGAAAAAAAAATTCGTGAGGATATACTACACCCCAAAAGGTATATCTAGAGAAATCAGATTAATGTACTCAAACAAAAATGTCTAGTTAAACAAATAAATGAAAACTTGGCTTTGGTAAGTAAAAATGTTGGTCAATACAGTTACTACTCAAATAAATCTACTTGCTGTAGTTGTACAACACCCAAAGAAACGGTAGTGTATTTAAAATATTCGTAATTCCTAAATTAGTCACAAAATGTTTATCAAAAGAAGGACAGTTCAGTTTGCCCCGAAATTTATATAGTAACAGGGGTTTATTCATCACCGACACTGGAGCAAAAAAACGAAAGAAAAGCTAAACGTTCCCCAAAACGGTTAAATATGGGCAGTAAAATATTTAATTGAAAGTATCAGTAAAAAACAAAAGGAACTTTACTTAATTCGTTCCAACAATTCATTAATAAAAATCCGTTAAATAAAATTACATATACCACTTAACCGAGGGAAGTAAAAATTAAGTGCATATGTAACAGTTAAACCAAACCGTAGTTAGACCGCGAGCAAGTTAAATCAAAAGTAGTGAATAGTTAATAGTACAGAAACCACTATTATGCAATTCCTATCGCGCAACGAAATAATTGATAGTGGTTTATGCGCAACTGTGCTACTGTGTACTAATGAAAATGGTAGTTATCTCCAAGTATTAAGGTGTGGTCCAAAGTTTATCAAACAGTATTTTTTTTTGTATTTGTGGGCGAGATCTAGACACAAACGTAAATATCAGGCATCTCCATGCGCATCAGCTACTAATGGTTATTAGCACTACCCGTCACTAGAATTTTGACCTACTAAAGGAATTACACCTTTAGGGAGGGATCTTTAACGTGTCAAACATCGTTTTGCCACCGGTCCTGCAGTTTACTTCCTATCCGAGAAGAAGGAGTGCTTTGGATTTTCTCCGTTTTAGAAAAACGGCTACCTCGGACAAGTTTGAACCCGTGCCACGTGGGTGAAAAGCAAGGACCACCGAGACACCTCTAAAAACAGTATTATTAGCAATTATTGTTTTATAGTGAACGTTATGGAAGCACTTCAATATAGATTCAACGATAGTTACATCAATTCATGAAGCATTAGTAAATATTAGCAGGTACAATTTTGATCAAGTGCGTTGATTCGCAAAGTGTGAAATTCATCCAAAGTACGTGATATAAGCCTATAATTATACTAGTTGATTCCCTACTTATATTGTAGCGAGTTAGTTAAATCACTGTCGAGCAGTTCCACGTACAGCGATGATATGGTAGGTAATTAAGTTCATGCGGTAAATAATAATAACACCCTGACCTTTTGTAGGGTGTAAAGGGTTACCCTAATGTAGCCACAGCAGTAAATTTAGTAAGGACGAACCCCGCAGCGTGAAAGTATTGGTAGATCGTCTATAAGAAATAGGTATGAATGCCGGTCTGATTACCAGTTCCGAGCAATCACGATCATAGGATAGAACAGAACTTTAAATCAATTACGCCTAAGATTGTAGACGGGCTCATTGAAATGGTACGAAATGTTTTCCAGAAGTCGATCGGAAGAACCAGTAGTTTGTTTATTGATTGTACGCCTTCAATCGCTAACAAAAAAGTTATGATTTACTAACAAGAAAGAAAAATCTACGATTTTTATAACAAAATGAGTAGGATTCGGCCATTGGCGTTTATAGGGCGCAACTATGTATTTTCGTACAATAAAAATTCTTGATTTATTTATTATCAATACTTAATATGACAACAAAAGAATACTAAAGACGGAAATTATATTAATAATTTTTGACATTATGAGATAATATAAACATAGAATATTTAGCACGTTACATGTTTTACGCGAGCTTGGTTATTTTAAATGCATTTCGCTAATATTTTTCTTAAAAACTTGATATTTAAAAAAAAAATTACAACAAATAACATAAAACGATTAGGCATTACAAAAATTGTTGGAAATGGCTTGCTCCACTTAATATACATGCTTTCGCTCTTCTTCTCATGGAACTGCGCACGTGTTGGAATATTTCCGAAGTATTTCCGATTGTGTCACCAGCGGTAACTATCCTGTCTTTTAATTCTGCAACAGTGTTAATAGTACATATGTACACTAACGACTTAAGATGACCCCACAAAAAATCTATGCTGTTAAGATCGGGGGACCTTGGTGGCCATTCTTTAGACCCGCCGCGTCCAATCCAACGATTTGTATAAATAGCTTGTAGGTAGTTCCGAACCATTAAACTAAAATGTGCTGGTGCACCATCGTGCACGTACCACATACGGTTTCTTATTGCTACTGGGACATCCTTCAACAGCAATGGCAATTCTTGTTGAAGAAGGCTAAGGTAAGACTCCATCAAGCCGTCCCGGTAAAAAGTATAGGCCAATCAAATGGTTACCAATAATGCCTGCCCATACGTTAACCAAAAACTGGTGTTGAAAATGGGTTCCGGTTATTGCATATGGATTTTATTCCTACCACAAATGATTATTATGAAAGTTCTGGATGGCATTTCGCGAAAAGTTTGCTTCGTCATCAATAAAATGCGCGATTAAAATTGCGGATTTTGCTTAGTCTTACGAAGATACAACCGACTAAAATTTACCCGGCATGGAAAGTCTCGCAGAAGTAATGCCTATACTCTTTAGATATGGTAAGGATATAACAGAAAATCTACAAAAATTCTCCAAAAAATTTGGTGACAGATATTTAATTGTCTAGAAATCTTCCTCGTACTGGTTTCAGAGTGGTCATTGATTTAGTGAAGCACCGCCTTTTCAATTGTTGATGTTCTTATAGTTTGAGGTCTACCTTCCGAAGTACCTCTTCGAACAGTACCGACGATGGATATTGATAAAAGTTCTACTATCTGGCAAAGCTCGTTTGGGATATCTTATTTGGTCTGGCTTCCTATGCATTACCGTCCGTGAGACCATACATTTAATGCATATCTGCCATTTTAGCGTTTGTGTAATGTACCATTACTAATCAGATGGTAACAACTGAATAACGTAAAAGCTAATTACTTTAGAGCAAACACATTAAAACGAGAGAAACTTACTAAAACTGTCAGATATAAAATTGTTGTGTTTAATACGTACATAATGTAGGTTTTGTTAAAATTTTTATATGAACTTCAGTCTTAATAAATTGTTAATACATTCTAAAAAACAGTGCCTTCTATTCTTAAATAGCCATTTTCTCAAAAACGGTTAACTTTAGCGCTTTTAACCAAGAGTACCTGTTTTGTGTAGAAAATATTGGCGGTTCAAATACGCATGTCAAAATTTGATTTGTTTCAGTGGCTTAGAAGTTAGGGAGATTAAAACTCACAATGCACCTAAAATCTACACCACTCAATTCTTCAAATACTTTTAAATTGTAATCAAAATAAGGGCATTTTCAAGTAAAAAAGTAGGTAAAAGCTTGGTACTATATCTCAAACTATTTTCAAGATATTGACAAAAAAAACGAAAAAGAAATTAAACTTTGCACCCTGTATGTCAAAAACGGTGCGTTTGAGGAGATATGTTTATAAGAAAAAAAAGTTTGTTTATGTAGGATAAACTCCTTCAGTATCGGCATATCATTAAGGAACACCCTGTATAGAGAGACTAAAACTCCATACATTACACTAAGTTTACACAAGAAAAAATCTGATCTGGCCAGCACATAACTTTCTTATACGTATGTCGTGGCACATTAGTAAATAGGGTGAGCTAATCAGTCCCAATAAAGATATTCTTTAATTCATATTTACTCTTACACTAAATGTACTAAACACATGTAATCAATTAAACATATACACGTATGCAAATATATATCCACATCTTTCTAGAAAGTTCCGTTAATTTATATAAAGACGCATCTTAGTGGTAGGAGAGGGACGTCGGTTTCGATAGTAAGTCGCGTGTACATCAAAATAAACACTCAAATAAAAAATTATTTATACGTTAAATAAATTAAAAATCTCTTGTGAAATTGATATTACCCTACAGTACTGAGGTAACAGGCTATTCCAACTTATAAAAATGATGAAGCGTAAAAGAAAAAGAAGATGACCAAAAACAAGAAAAGAGATAAAGGTGCGTATTGCAAATATGTGAAAACGGTGCCATTTACAAGACACGACACTAGTGCTACCTTTCAAGTAAGTGAGAGTAGTGAGGGAAGAGTATGTGAGGCTAAGGATAATGTTCCATCAGATACTATTTATGATGCCTACATTGATAGTGCTGACGTCGTTTACCCTTTATGTATTTCACAAACTCCCTTAAGTAACGATCCAGCTAATGGCCTAAGACTTTTGGTTGAAAATGGTTCTATTCAAGTCAAAGGATACCCATGTCCAAAAAATGAGAGGGCAGAAAGTACTCAGATCATTTTACTGGCTCACCTTTGTAAACGGTACGAAAGGAAGTGGTTATTGTATTCTGTGCCTAAAGAATGTGTATTTTGCTTTTATTGCAAGTTATTTACTTTAAAAATAATACTTTCGCGGAAATGGGTACAAATGAACACTGATCTCTACTGTTATTGCGCCATGATAAAATCGAAATGCACAATAATAGTTTTGAAACATTTGCAAATGTGGCACTTGCATTAAAGAACAAAACAACCATTGATACTCAAGGACAAACACGTTTTAATCGGAAAAAAGCACTGGTATGATGTAATACTTGAATGGTGTATGTTATACTATTTCCAACTAGGCAAAATTAAGCTCTTCATCGGATCTAATCAGTTGTTTGAACAAGATAACGGAAATTTTTAAAAACAATAGAAACAGTGTCAAATGTTGATACAACGTTATATGAACACATTCGTAGAATTCTAACAACTAAAGGAACCAACAAATACATGCCTACATAATTAGGTGACAAGATGCAAAATAAGATTATAGCTTTTACTTTTTTTAAATGGAACACCTATATATATTATCAAATTTAGATTAAGCTCATCTTCCCCATACTTCCAATATAGGGTATCATTACGTTATACAGAGTATTTAAAAAGTTATGGACAATTGTACACGAAAATCATTCTCATTTCAACGTCCTGTATACCCTAGACAGAACAACCTAACAGTATTTTTTCCAGGCATAACTTTTTGACGTTGGTATAGTGTTACGAGAAAGTGCTATTTCTTCATTATTGCACCAATTGAATATAGAGCGAGCCAAAATTTTGTCAATTTTTCAAATAAATCACCCTGTATTTTATTTTAAAAACTGAAAATACACTTTATGTTCTTCCATTTTATTAAGCACTCCCTATAGCTAAAATAGATAATTTCTGAGATATTTTCAATTTAATAACAGAAAGAGATTTTTTTAATTTCTATTATAACAAGTTAGCCGTGAACAAATAAAAGTGTGACAAATTATTACAATAAATTAAAAAACATCGGTTATTAAGATCAAATTCTTATAAAATTAATTAATTTCATAATAAATAAATGTTCAAAAGGTCCACCGAAAACATCAATATAGCATCAATGTAGCATTTCAGTCTGTCTTCAAATTCTCGACTGACATTTCTTAAAATTTCTACATTAATACTCTGAAATGCTTCTCGTATACTATTCTTCATCTCAGCTTGTGTGGTTGGAGGTATTTGATGCACACGGTTTTCACATAACCCACTTGAAGAAGTCAATTTTACTTAATTCTGGTGAACGAGCTGGTCATACAATGGGTCCTCCTCTTCCACCACCTTCCAGGAAAATGGGTATTAAGATGATTATGAATTAATCTAGCGTGATGTACCGGAGCTCTTTAGTGTAACAACCACATTCTTTGACGAATGTTAAGAGGAACGTTTGCCAACAGTAATGGTAAATGATTTTCTGAAAAGTCCAAACCTGACCATTCACTGTTCCATCGAGAAAATGTGGCCCAATTACGTGATCTTCAACTATACCACCCCAAACATTCAAAGACCACCTGTGAATAGACACAATTTCCATTATTATTCGATAAATAATCCCCATCTTATAGCAACTCATAGTCAAACTAGGTTTCAAATTATACTAGTGTTCCCTATATCTAACTCTTAACAGTTTTGAGTTGTTTTGAAATTTTAATTAAGTTATTCCGATACTCTTAGGTTTACTTGAACATGTAATGGCATTGACAATATTTAATTATTATTTAACATTTGTTAAGTAATATAACGTGATAATATTGTATTTCTAAGGTAGTCAGTTTGTAATAATAAGCGAATTTGTCCTACAAAGATTGTGTAAAAATGAAACATACTCTGTACACAAAAAATTGATATGACTTGAGCGATTGGAGAATGGGTCAGAAAGGGTTTATACTCAAGTATCTTACTCACAATCATCCAAACAAGAGAGTATTGCAAGGATTGTTGGAAGTGTTCCGTAGAACAGGAAGTATAGCATAACAGAAAATTAACAGACAAAAGCCTGTCACTGGAAATGGAGACAATGAGTTTGAGGTAATTGTCGCCCTTGTTGAGAATCCCACACAAATCAGGGTAAAATAAGTCAGTAGCTTTCAGCAAACTAAGCGTTGGAAGAATAATTAAATGACACAAATTTCATACATGCCGTATTCAGTTGCATCAGGATTGGCTTGACTATAATTTCATTCGAAGACTTTATTTTTGCCTATGGGTTCTCGACAAAGATGGGTGAAATGTTAATTTTTCAACTCTGTTTACGTGTGGGGCGGAATTTTGCGATCGCACATAATAGAGTCTCACTTTTTAATGGAAATTTAAACGGTCAAAGGTTTAGAAGATTTTTACAATATAATTTACCTGGTCTTTTAGAAGATATTCCAATAGATATCAGAAGACAGATGGCTTCATTTAGATGGTGCTCCGGCACATTTTGACGTCTGAGAATATTTCAATAGAACTTTCACTAATAAATCGATAGGACAGGGAGGACCACAAAATTGGCCCAAGATCCCAGATATGACTATTTTTCTTATGGGGTTAAATAAAGGTATTGTTTAAACGTACCTCCGACTACAACTGATGATATGAAAGCAACAATACGCTATGACTCTGAAGCAATAACACCTCAAATGTAAAGAGGTCTTTCCAAAACAGAATACGCCTTTGTATTGATCAAAATACGCCACTTCGGACATTTATTAACA